>SNQJ01S0042462.1:27157-38720 GCA_010110895.2 Picea sitchensis
GTGAAATCATGCCACTTCCATCATAAAAATATCAAAAACATTTGTTTCCTTGTGAGTAGTCTTTAACATAATAAAATGGGAAGCTTTCGTAAGATTTTCCACCACCACCATGATTGAATCATGTTGCTTGCCTATTCTGGGCAATCTCATGATGAAATCCATTGTCACCACTTCCCACTTCCACTCAGGAATGGGTAAAGGTTGCAACAATCATGTTGGGTGTTTGTGCTCATCTTTAACCTTCTGGCAATCCACACATCTGGCAATGTATTCAACAATCTCTTTCTTCATGCCTGGCCAAAAGTAATGGCTCTTTATTACTGCCACAATTTTTTGATATCCAGGGTGCCCTGCATAAGGTACATTATGCATCTCATAAAAAATTGCAAGTTTCAAATCCTGGACATTAGGTACATAAATTATGTTCTTGTATAGAAGTATTCCATCAGTTTCCAATTTATAAATCTCCACTTTTTGTGGCATCTTACCCTGTTGTATCTTTTCTACCAAATCCCTGTACTGCAAATCTTTATTTGCAACCTCCAAAATTCTTCTCTTAATCAGTTTAGTACATGCTAATGACTGTAGCATGTAATTCATGCACTCTCCTACTGAGGGCATCAACCACTCTGTTCTCCTTCCCTTTGATATGCTTTATATCAAAATTGTACTCACAGAGAAACTCCAGCCACCTACTATGTCTAGTGTTCAAGGTTGGCTGATCAAACAAGTACTTTAGGCCATTATGGTATAATCTTAGTTTGAACCTCCTTCCCATGAGGTAATGTATACATTTCTTTAGAGCATGTACTATGTATTCCAACTCCAAATCATGAGTTGCATAGTTCCTTTCGTGTTCTTTCAACTTTATGGATTCATAATAGATTATGAATCCATTCTAACTAAGGACTCCTCCCAGTCCTCCTTTGCATGCATCTATGCACACCAAAAAATATTCATTTGGATATGTCATCCTTAGTATTGGATCACTGGTTAACAATTGCTTCAATCGCTGAAAGGTTTTCTCACAATCCTTTGTCCAGTGAAATGTCTTCTCCTTACTTTACAAGGAAGTGATAGGGTGAGCTCTCCTCGAGAACCCTGTAATAAACCTTTTGTAATAACCAACTAGAGCCATAAAGGATCTGACTTCTGTCACATTCTTTGGCACTAAGCATTCTCTGATGGCCTCAATCTTCTCAGGATCTACAACTATCCCTTCCTTCGAAATAATATGCCCCAAGTAATGGACCTACTCTTGATAAAACGAGCACTTTCTCAACTTGGCATACAGTTGATGCTCTCATAGCACCTGTAACACCATCCTAAGATGTTTCTCATGCTCTTCCTCCTACTTCTAATAAACCAAAATTTCATCAAGGAATACTATGACAAACTTGTCTAGATAGTCCCTCAACACACCATTCATTAAGCACATAAAAATAGTGGGTGCATTTGACAGTCCAAACGGCACTACTGTGAACTCGTAATGAACATACCTTGTTATAAAGGGGGTGTTTTTGATGTCTTGATCCTTTATCCTTACCTGGAAATATCCCGACTTGAGTTCTATCTTCAAAAATATCTTCACGTCCTTCAACGGATCGAAGATGTCATCAATCCTCGGCATAGGATATTTGTTCTTCACAGTTACTTTGTTCAACTTTCTGAAATCAATGCACAATATCAACGTCCCATCCTTCTTCATCATGAATAGGACTGGGGCACCCCAAGGTGACACACTTGGGCATATACACCCCTTCTTCAGAATCTCTTCAAGTTACAATTGAAACGCTTTCATCTCTGGCGTACTCATTCTGTAAGGATCTTTTGACATTGGAGCTTCTCCGGGCATTAATTTTATAGAGAAGTCAATATCTCTTTTCAGGGGTAGTCCTGGTGCCTCCTGGAATACATCCTCAAACTCCTTTAGTACTGCATGATCTCTGATACTTGACACCTTATCCTTAGGTGTTTCCTCCACATGGGCTACAAATAATTGACATCCTTTCTTGTATCACTTCTTCAGTTGCATTGTTGAGATTTCTCTGATAGCAATAGCTATGGGAATTTCTTAGATTGTTCTCTGATTTCGTTCCTCATCCAGGCAAGTGAATTCCTTATTACTAAAATCCAAGATGGCATGGTGTTGGTCCAACCAATCCATCCAAATTATACAGTCATAAGAAACTAAAGGAATAACATTCAATTCAACCTTTGTGCTCAGTCCATTCATGTCCACAGGACAGGACTTAACCAACTCAGTGACCTTCCTCTTGGTTCATGTATCTATATACACTAACCAATACTTTTCATGTTTTATTCTTGACAAATGAAAACTTTCCACCACTCTAGGATATATATAACTATGGCTAGCCCCTGAATCAATTAAAATAGTAAATGGTTGGTTGTTAATCATATCTTCCACTTCAATCATGTGCGACTAATATTCAGCTTGCTTATTGTCTAGGGATGCGTAGATCCTTGGAATTCTACTGCCCATGTCCTCCACTGTTTCAGCCTGCTGTACATTTTGGACTACTCTCACTTTATCATTTTTTTGAGGGCAATATCTGTACCTATGGTTTTCTTTAAAACCCCAACATTCCATAGGTGTCAATCTTGGCATTTGCCCACCTACTTCAACCTTCCTGGGCTCTCAAAAAGATGTATGCCCTTGAGGATTGTTTCTAAAAAAGGGTGGCTTAGTTCCCTTCTTCCTATGATCCATCTTGAATTTCTTATTGTCTTTCCAAGCCTTACGGAAAGTAGGCTTCTCTATTTGCTCCTCATATAAGCATTTTTCTCTTCTTATCATTTCTTCCATAGTTTTTGGGTCATCATACTGGATTTGGTCCCCAATGGAAGGTGGCAGTCCACTCAGATACCTTTGAATCTTGACAGTCTCATCCTTGATGAAAGGAACATACTTCAGTAATTCCAAAAACCTTCATTCATATGCATCAATGATCATGCTTCCCAGTTTGAGTTCAAAGAACTCTTTCATCTTTCTATCATAGTATCTTTTAGTCAAGTATTTCTTCTCGAAATACCTCTTGAATTCCTTCTAAGTGATATCTTTCTCTATGATGTGTTTTACCTACACAAGTTGATCCCACCACATGGATGCCTTTCCCTTCAGTTGATACATTACAATTCTTCCTTCTGCATGAGAGGAATAATTCTACAATTGGAAATATTTCCTCATGTCGAGCAACCATGTTTCAACATATTCCTCCTTCTTGTGTTCTCCATCAAATGTTGGAGGCTCAATCTTGTTCATTTCTCCTTTTAGTTCATCCACTCTAGATCTCCTGTGATTTTTGGTAGGAGATGGGCTTGAACTATTGTGTTCCCTCCTCTTGGAGTGACCTTGGGAGTGATGATGGTGTTTACCAACACTCCTTTATCTTCTTCCCTCAGAAGTCAGGTGACTCCCTGTTTTGTTCGACTCTCTCTCCTGGTCCAATTTATTTTCTATTCTCTCCATACTCTCCATCAAATTTAAGTTGAATTCACCTTGTTTATCCTGAGATTTCCTGAGATTTATGTTATTTGTTTGGTGAGTTTGGGCATCTTTCTGCAATTTTTCAATGATCTTCATTATATGCCCTTCCTTATCTATCTCTTCTCCGTGCCTATTGGAGTTCGACCCTTCAACTCCCAAATGAACTTCCATTACTTTTGCTTCATTCTCTGAACTGGAAGTATTTTGTGCTTCCTCCATTCTTGCACTTTGTGCCAACTCTATTCAGTTCTGGCACTCTTTAACTTCTACAAACACAATCTCCAAACAACTGGAATTCATCAGGCCATCATTCCTTAAAAAGAAATCCCACAGAATTCATAAATCGAGTCTAAATCAAGAAAATGTTCATAGTTAATGAATTTTTGATCTATGTTCAACTCTATAACAATACTTCAGGCTCTATCCCCTTATCTCTTAATCCCCAACCCACATGATCGTGGGTTGTGACCACTCTCTTAACAAAAAGGGTGCTTCACAACTTCGCATTTCGGGAGGTTTCAAAGTACTTCACAACAAATTCTTGAATTGCTAACTAACTAACTCGCAAAGTAGGGTGGATCAACCATCCACATCTACCCAACATCCAACGACTGGCACTCACTATGGAACCTTAGGCGTCTGAGTTCCGGTACTTCGGGACTTTAGAAGATTTCACATCTGCACACCCCGAACACTTCCACGTCACCTTAGGTGACGTCATTACCTTACATCAATTGACATTTTCCCAATTGTAGGGGCATGAAAAGGTGGTTTTGGAGTAACCCTCCCTTCATTTCACAATTCTCCTGACACTGACACATAACCCCTCAGTGAAACCATGGTTTGGATTGCGGGAATGCCTTAGATAATTTTCTTTCGTGCAACTTGGGTCCCCAAAATGTCTCATGGTCGTTGTTCTTGATGTATCATAATCAATGCCACTGTGGGTCCTCCGACCCTTAACTATGTTATGTAAACTCAGGCCCCACTAACCCTATTCACACAGGATGCCACATGGAGGAATATTAGTGATGTCATCTGGCCCCACCACGTCAACTCTTTCACTTCGAAACATCGAACTTTGGGAGTTTGTGAAACAACACATCCCACTTCTCTTGACAGTCGAACTCCTAAAATTACAATTTGTTCTTCTGCTTGATCTAATGGTCAATCTCTTTTCTCCAAATCTACAGTGTAGATCTCCCTCGGGACTTCGGGATTTCGAGTTTCGGGCGTTTATGCCTCCGCACACCCCGCTTCTCCCGATTTCCAAACTTCGAAGGGCTTCCAGGATAACCCTCTTTTACCTTCTCCAGATCTCATAGTTGTACTGAATTTACTTTCCATCCAAACAAATCCTGCGATGCAGAATAGACTATGTTACTCTATGGTTTTACAAAGGAATTCACGGATAACTGCCTCAGAACACTACAAAATCTGATGATCGTGAAGGATTTTCCTTCTTCTGACAGATCCTATGGCTCCAACATCCCAAGTTTTTAGTTCTCTCTCTCTCTCTGGTCAAATAACACACCACCTGCAGTTTTATTCTACTACTACTCCTCCTGAACTTTGTAACACAACCAAGTAACCCCTTGGTACTCAGAAACATTCTAAGGTTCAAAATTGGTTGCATATGAACACCTCCACTTGAAAAATTGGTTATAAAGACCACTTATCCGACCCATTTAGGCTCAGCGTTGAAAACATGGCTCTGATACCATATTGTAACGTCCCCGACCATTAACCCACTTGCCGAAAAATGCTACTTCGCAGAAACATTCTCATACTTAAATTATAACATGCATTATTTATAAATAATAAGAATTAAATCAAATTAATACATTTGATATGGATTTACTGTTGTCATATAGACTTAAAAAGAATTAACAACAATTCAAACTTGCAACATAATACATGGTAATATTACAAGCATCATAGAACATGCATTTTAATTAAGCACATAATTAAAACACATAATGATACTTATCTTTGAAACTGCAATACACCACCAACTACGTGCATACCTTGCATGAACCTCCTAGCCTTAGACCATGCTACTCATCAGTCTCAACAATAGGTCACCCCCAAGTTGGGACTAAGCTCCACCAGGCAAGGGAATCCTAAGGTAGGCAAGGTCAATGGAAGACACACAGTTTATGAGGAAGGATTCTCTCCCAGCAGCCACTTATGCCCACTGCTCACAGACTCTCATTACCCACATGCTTGTCCCACCCCAGGAGTATACACCTTCACTGTCACCAAGACAGTCCTTTGGCTTCTAAACCTCCCTTTCCTTGGGCTTCAGCAACAGACCAAACTAGAATTATTTTAGATCTGTGGTAGCTACAGTAATACTTCTAAGCGTAATCACTTCCTTCACGCAGTCTCTAACCTAGATAGAGTCATTTATAGGCATGAAAACCTGCTTCTTTAACCACAACCACCTCTCTCACTTGGAGAGAGTGTTACACACAGGCCTGACATCCTTCTTCTTCAACTATGTTCCAACACAAGGAGGAGAACAAGGCTCAGTAGGGAACAAATGATAGTAGCCAATCACACTCATCCAAGGGACTGCATGGCCACAAAAACCCACAGTTATAACACACACGACATAGACAATTTCTCAGGTTTCATAGAAGACACGGTTCGACTTCAGAGGTGCTTGGCTATGCAGAGGTCCAGTGTAGAGACAAAACAGTTCTCGGGAAGGATTCTGATCAACTCGGGCGGGGTATGGAAGGTTCACAGAATGACTCAGGTGATGAATTTTGGGTCTCAGGTGCATGCGGGAACATTTCAAAGGATGAATACAGAGGCCACATAATTAACAGGAATACAACAGTCGACTTTTGGTTCTAGTTTTTAGGATTGCGTGACAGGAAAATTAAGCAGAGGTCATTCATGGA
Source organism: Picea sitchensis (assembly GCA_010110895.2). Classification (NCBI taxonomy): domain Eukaryota; kingdom Viridiplantae; phylum Streptophyta; class Pinopsida; order Pinales; family Pinaceae; genus Picea; species Picea sitchensis. Next base: position 33,578 of record SNQJ01S0042462.1, read on the forward strand.
CTCCCAATGGTTCAGACAACCCACACCAGAATGGAGGATGAACCCCCATCCTGACTCAATTATTAGGTTAAATTGCATGTTCTTGGACCAACACATGTTGCCCATGAAGCTGCATGCACTCCATCAAGTATGCGTTCCATTTTTTCACACGTTGGAGCTGCATGCGTTGCCCCTCCCAGGACTTAGGATAAAAATAACATGTTTTTCACGTATCGTTGGAATAATAATAAATTATTATTCAAGGACTTAAGCCCTCAATCTTATCCCCTCTTCCAAGCTTTAAACCCCCTCTCCCTTAACCATTATGTAGAAGCTTAGTCCCCCATCACTCTTTCTTCGTGATCAGTCGACACACAATGATGTTTATATATTATTAATGTTCTGCATATTACATGTACAAAAATAGGCTCCTGGCCTTTAACACTTAGGCTCTCTAGCCTAATAAACACATAAGTGTTCCAGCTTATCAATACTCATATCACCAACCTACAAAACATGATTTACGATTCATAAACATGATTACAACAAGGCTCGTCCTTGGGGATATTATAGCAATGATGGTGGTCTTGCAAAGCTTAATATAATGACGAAACCATTGGACAAAATGAATTACTGCCAACGCAAGATTCTCAACATGGGAATATTTGAGTTCTATCCCAATCAGGGCTCATCTCAGGTAATAAATCACATTCTCTTCGAGTAGATTGTCCTCTCGAACCAATACCATGTTGATGGTCGAATCTGCAGTGGCCAAGTAAAATAATAAATATTTATTATAATTGGGAGGTAAGAGTAGAGGGGAAGACGTGAGGGCATGTTTCAATGCTTCAAAAGAGCATTGAGCGGCTTCGTCCCAATAGAAAGGGAATCCATTTTTCAATAAACTCATGAACCCTTTATTGATCTCGGCATAGTTTGCAATAAAACGTCAAAGAAAGTTTGCTTTCCCATGTAAACTTTGAAGTTGGGGGACTGTGCACAGGGGAGGGAACTGAACTATTGCCTCAACCTTCAGAGGATCAACCATGATCCTTGTTGTAGAAATTATGAAACCTAAAAGACCACTCGATGTCACGCAAAAACTGCATTTGTTAGGATTCAAGCGAATCTGATAGTAGCGACATCGTTTGAAAATTAGTCGGAGGTGTGCGGGATGATCATCTCTCTTACGAGGTCATGATGATAGATCATTGAGATAAGCCTAGAATATATGTATAATATCATGGAAGGAAAAATACATGGCCCGCTGAAAAGTGGCTCCAACATTCTTCAAGCCAAAAGGCATCTTACGATAAGAAAATGTATCCTAGTTGTGTTATGTTGGTATTCATGTTTGATCTAAATCTAGTTATATCTTGAAAAACCATCCATGAAAGAAAATACCTCACAACATGCACATTCATTGACAATCTGATCAATGAATGGGTTGGGGAAATTATCCTTTGGACATGCCTTATTCAAGTCACGAAAGTCCATGCGCACACAAATTGTACACTGTTTTTTGTTGATCGAAAGGGGATTTGACATCCATTGCGTCAACCATACGGGGTAGATGAAACCATATTTAAGAAGTTTATCTACTCGGAATAAGATTCTTTCGGATTGACTTGGCATCAAGATAAGTCATTATCTCATGTTCGACGATTCTTGGATCAATCACTAGGATTTCCTCGTAAGACCCGGAAAAAACATTGTGAAATTCCTTAAATAAATTTGTGTAGATTCAATTCTCTTCGAGGGAGAAATCCGCTCCAAAGAAAATATTCTCCACGATGCCAAGGGTTCTAGAGATATCTATGTATATCGTTTCAACTATAATTTCCATATTACCCTCGACATAAAATGCATGCGTAGCTAGATGATTAATAGGCAAGACCTGTATCCATTCATAGTCAACATGAATTCACCTGCCTCTATTCTTCTTAAATCCCGTAGGAAATATGATTTATGATGGATATCATCCCAGTGTTTGTCTGGACTAGTCAATGCCTCTATAATTTCCTCATCAGAGGGAAAGACCAAGTCTAAAGATTCTGTAGTGGTGAGGGAACCTTCAACCCCAATAGACTCGAGAACTGGATCTAACTCTTGTGTAGGAGTCAAATCTAGGTCGACCGAAGCTTACTGGAAAATAATGTACGCAACTTATGTCGTGGACAAGGGCATGGCCATGCCAGGATTCCTTGTCCCTTCCATTGAGGCCGAAGGGGAAGGAAGAGTCCATGGATCGTGAAAGTAAGTCCTTCGAAATGACGACACTTGAAAAATTTCAGCCCCACACTGGTTGGGGGAAACTGATATGAACTTGACATCACCAGAAGGAGATGGGTAATCGAAAGTACTCATAAAATGTGGGAAAAAAATAACCCCATGTTGACAATGTTGGGTTGAGGGTTATCAATCGTTGGGACCGTGGATGCCCCCAATGAAGGGTCGGGCCAGGAGAAGGACAACTGATTGTATCAACCAGAGAACTTGAGGAGCTGCAGGATGATCACCATAGGAGCTAAAGAGTCTCGAGGTAAATGCCAGTGGAATGAAAAATCATCATAGAGACGATTGACAAATGGAAAAGCGTCGAAGACTTTAGCTTCCAGAGAAGCCAAAGAATTTCACGATAACAACCACTGATGAAGAACAGTCTCAGTATGATCGCTAGAGATAACGAAGAGTTACGGGCATGATATGGCATAGACTCGGCATGATAAATATATGCATAAAATATAACAGAAGGTTTCTTCTATTGAGTGTGATTTACACGGGTAGAAGTATGCTATGTGAAGGAGATGAAACGAAGAGAAGAGGCGTGCTGCATAAAATGGAAATAAGACACAAAGAATAAAGTGCAAAAGAAGAAAGGAAAATAAATGGATATCTAAGAGAGGAAGATAAATTCAAGGTGTGCATACAGAGACAGAGTAGAATATCACAAAGCTTAAGAATATGCGAGTAGGAAGCCACTGATGCAGGCATAGAAGAGAAGTGTAGCAGAATAGTGATGAGATTGGTAAGCCATTGATAAAATACTGTATCACTGTGATAAATTTATGAGAAGCAAAGATTTATATTTTAGGGTGGTAGGGAAGTGCTAGGGAGTATTGTTGTCCTGAGAGTTTCAAGTGGGTTCTTGAACACAGGGAACTGTAGCTTCCATCTAGTTGCAGCCAGAAAAACCAGGGTGGCAGGGTGGTGCAAGGGAGAACTATTGTTCTTTGTTATACAGGTTGGTGGTTGTGTAACTGGAATTTGGTGATTCCATTCAATTGGTGTTGGAACACTCAAGGATTTGGTGCTTCCTTCCAGTGGGTGCTAGAGAAACCAGGGATTTGGTGATTCCTTCTAGTGGGTGCTAGAGAAACCAGAGAGTTGGTGCTCTCAACAAGTTGTTGCTTGTAAAACAGAGGTGGTAGCCTCAAAGGGAGTTGGTGCTCCTAAGAATGATAATGTACAAAAAATAAATATTACTTATCATATCAAGAAGAAGAGGTTTTTCCCTTTATTGGTTTCCTCAAGAAATATTTGTCTCTGTATATTTCATGTGTGTGATTGATGTTGAATATTCTATTTCTTACTTCCCTGCATTGTTTTTATCGTCATTGAGTGTTCTATAAAGATTTTAAAATGGGCATAATTTTTTAAGCACAGTAACAACCGATTCACCCCCCTTCCCAGTTGTCCAACAATTGGTATCAGAGCAGGTTCGTTTTATTTAAAGGTAGATCAGTAAGCTTAAACATGACAAGTCATGAAGAAACTTCAACCAATAAGGCCCCCCTATCCAATGGAACAAACGTTTTCTTCTGGAAGGTTAGGATGAGAACCTACATAATGGCTTTAGGTGCAGATGTATAGGATGTGGTAGAGACTGGTTATGTAAAGCCAATTGTACTAGCTAATAAGGATGACAAGCTAGAATTCAGCTTCAACGCTAAGGCTATGAATGTTATTCTAAGTGGGCTTGCAGAAGTAGAATGTGTAAAAGTTATGCACTCAGAATCTGCCAAAGCAATGTGGGACAAACTCATTAGCATTTATGAAGGTAATGAGAAGGTAAAGGATGCCAAGATTCAAACCTAAAGATTACCCTTTGAACAAATAAATATGAATGAGTATGAGACATTTAATTTTTTTTTCTTAAGAGTTGAGGAGCTTGTGAATGCCATGAAAGGTCTTGGTGAGAACATTGAATATGTATTATTAGTTCATAATATCTTAAGATATCTTCTTGATAGATTCAATCCAAAATTTTATGCAATAGAAGAACTAAATGATCTTAAGAATTTGTCTATTGATCAACTCCTAGGAAAAATAATTGCTTATGAAATGAGTATTAGTAAAGATAAATATACCACTAGAGAAGCGTCATTTAAAGAAGATAAGAATGCCCCGGATGGGTTGACACATGGTGACACCTTGCCACATGGATTAGCATCAAGCCACAGCTTAAATGTTGTAGTTCGCTCCCCATCCCTTCTGCATTTATGATGGTAGCCGGCCATTATAGCCGCTATACAGAGGAGGGACTTCTCCCTCGGGCAAACGGACTCGCACAACCATCATTCAATATGGCAGGGTTAATAGGAATACATGTGATGTCGTCATTTGGAAATTCGAAATTTGGAGAGCCTGGACAGAGCTGGTTCACTCCCATTTTGGACCTCCCCGCCGGTTGGGAGCTCTGATGCAGTTCTGGTTCATTCTAATTTTGTTTCATTCTCTTTGTATCTCTCCACCCCTCATCAGCAATGACAAGGAAGCAAGGCAGGCCTCGTTGAGGCTCGACCTGGTACACCCACAAAGAGCAGAGGAAAAGAAGGAAGAACCTGGAGCGTGCTCTGTCAATGGTGACTTCCATCCTCTGGAAGAGAGCACGAGCCGACGAATTAGCACTCCATGCCATTATCGTTGAGCCCGGGACAGAATGTAGCATGAAAACCATGGAAATTGAGCCTAGAAGTTTTCTGAAGGGAGGCACTATGGACGATTTGTAATGACCCTTTTCTTATTACTGTAAATAATTTCATAAATAATCTGAAACACTAGCTAAATTATCATTAATTATGATATAACCTTAAATTGATTACAAGTTATTAATTAATTATTTGGATTATACTTAAGCTGAAATATGATTTAATCCCTTGAT
>SNQJ01S0042462.1:39061-78042 GCA_010110895.2 Picea sitchensis
GTGTTTGGGATTTACACATTGGACCGGGGTTGCTAGAGGTTTTGGGCTCGGAGGGCCAGGATATCCGTAGATATCCTGGAGCTAGGTTGTTTTCCTAGTTGGCAGGGTGGACAGGAGGTTTTGGGCAATTATTTTCTGTGTTTACAGGACTGGACTGCGTAGCAGGTAGCAGAACTGTGTAGCAGGTAGCAGAAGGAAGGCAGATGGCAACGGAAATAGCATCAGAATCAGGTATCTTGTTGAGTTATGCAATTATTTATTCTGCTATGAATTTATTTGATGAATCTAAACTGTTTAAGTTGCTGGTAAGCAGATTGATATTATGTTGATTAGATATTGTATTATGCTGTTAAGAAATAAATGCTCGTGAATATAACAATGTTAGATATATATATATATTGATGGGCATTACACGAGTTTCCAACCTTTTATGTTGAAGAAACGTTGTACCTGGAGGATTTAGTGACCACCCTAGAACCCCAAGCCACGGTGCCTGAAATACAGGCTGGAAGCGGTCTGAAGGAAGAATCGGCAGACGAATTCCCAATTTGTTTTGTTGAAGAGATATCGTGGATGGGTGACTATAGCCCCACCAGCCATGCTGAGAAGGCAACGAGTGAGGACAAGGCTCAGGACAATGCATGCACATAAATGAATGTGGACGAGACCAGAGAAGGGATGAATTTGGACATGGCCAGAGTAGGACTGGATGTGATCGAGGCCATAGCAGGGATGAACGTGGAAGTGTGGAATGAAACCTTTGAGGAGGCAGGAAATAATGATTTGCATGGTCCACTCCTCCATGCAGAGCATCTGGCTCTAGTGTTCGAACTCTGAGGCCACATGGCAAACCAGGTGCATAGAGCCCTCCTCATGGGACAACGTCTAGACTTACTCATTGATGTGTACTCCAATTCTCTAGCAAAGAGGAAATGTCCAATGTGTGCGCAATCGTTCGCCATCCCAACCAGATCCATGTGGCAGAAAGGCAATGGCGAAAGGTCACCGGGTATCTGAGTTATCCTATGCTAGTTTGTTTTCTGTTTCATCATGTTTTTGCTAAATGTAAACTTGAACTATGGCCATCTTTCCTGGTTTCCTTCAGGTAGGACAGAGGGAAAAACAATTTTTAGCTTATCTTCCTAGACTTGTTTCACTCCAAACTATGTTGGTTTCTAGTAAATTGAAAACATTTTTGGTGGCTCAGGATGACTATATCTCTGTGTATTTTGGCAATGTTTTTCTGTTAACTTAATATAGCAGGTACTATCTTTTTTACTTAAAAAAAAAGAGATAAGAATGAGGATTTTGAGCCTGATGAAATTGAAGCAAAATTTGTGAGAAGACTAAAGAAAGGATGAGTAAAGTACCAAGGAAATTTTCCCTTCAAATATTTTAACTGTGGAAAGATAGGTCACTTTTCATCTAAGTGTCCACACAAGAAGAAGGACCAGAACTCTGAAGGTGAAGAGAATTACAAATCCAAAAGATTTGATAAAAAGAAAAGTTTATGTGTAAACAATGATGACTCTATAGAAGCCACAAATAGTGAATCTTCCTATGAATATAAGGTAAATGAATTCATGCTTATGGCCAAAGAGGATTATGATAATAAAATCACAGGAAGTGATGTTGATGATGAATAAGTTTTGGTTTACTTGGAAGGAGAGATGATCAGGGTGTTGGAAGAGATTGACAGACTCAGACTTAAGAAGAGAAAGCAAAAACAATTGTTGATACAGTTCGAGAAAGGCAGTAAAAAATTAGATGAATACTTTGCCCTACTAAAAGTGGAATTAGAAGAGGCAAATAAAATAGAGGACATTCTGAAACAAAATTTATCATAGAAGAAGGAAAGATTTGAAGCTCTAGAAGAAGAAGTAGTGAAAACTAGAAAAGAGTTGGAGAATTTTAAAGCCTTGCATCACCAGAATTTGTCAAGTATCAAAGACTCAGAAGGATTAGCCACCATTCTGAATCAGAAAAGGAAACCAAAGTTCAAAACTAGTTTGGGTTATGAAGAGGGATCAAGTACTAGTTAGCCAAGCAACAAAGAACCCATCAAGTTTGTCAAATCTACAACCAATGAAAACATCAAACCTGCAGAAACAAAGGAAGATAATCAACCACCATGGACAAGTAAATAAAAAGGTTCCAGAATTGAATCTATAGAGAAAAGAAATAATACACCCTCTGCTCAAGGAAATCATTAGCATGGAATAAATCGACATGCTCAAAGAAGACAACCATTTTCTAGGTACAAAGATTTTTTCTATGGATATTGTTTCTACTCTTCTAACTTTGGCCACAAAGCTGTAAATTGTTCCTTAAGATTTAGACATGATAAATCAAGAAACTCAAGGAATAAATATCTGCCACAACAAAGAATGAGAAAACCAAGTAACAAAAAACCACATATTGCAAATGGTCAAATTAAGTTTAGAGACATGCAACTGAAGAGGTCAAGAAATAATGAACAACCAATGAGTAGACAATGTTACACCATCACTTTGACCTATTGAAAAATGATCTCGAATGCTATAACTGTCATAACTTCGGTCACAATGCTACACATTTCCATATGAAGAATTACAAAAAAGATCCAATGATAAAACCCTTAGGTAGAAATGCCATCGCATGGAAAAAGAAAGATAATGAAAAATGTGGTTTAGTACTTTCATCTCAAACACAAAAAGACGACTAGTATATAGATAGTGGATGTTCCAAGAACATGACTAGAGACAAGGACAAGTCTTTGTGTATAAGTAAAATCATAAGGACAGATAATAATGTTGATATTATCCTCCCCTGCAAGAAAAGTAGAATACTTAGATACAATAAAAGAATGTTATGTTAGCATTTATCCCATGGAAGAAGTAGAATAAGAATAATGTCATAAGCTGGAAGAAGAAGTTGTGAATACAAAAGAAGGTTGAGAAGTCAAACACCCAAATCAAGTTCTTGGACAGTTCCATGATCCTGGATGAGATCTTGGATAGTCAGAGATCACCAAATGACAAATCCATTCTTGGATACAACAAGGAATAAATAAGTACTCCTAAGAAGTCTAACACAGGTCCTTCATTTGTAAAAAGGGAAAGCAGGTGTTAGCACTATGCAAATTTTGTCCGGATGAATAGAAAAATGATAGAGCTAACTATTTCAACCAGCTTTAGAGCTGAGGCACTAGCCTGCTCAACTCAGAGAGGTCTCTCTCATGTCACTTGATATTTCATTGTAAATCAGTAGCTAGATTTGTTTTTTTTTTTTTTTTAATAAAGTTGTTGGCAAGGAAGGGGAGGAACACACAAGGATATGGAGTCAAAATTATGAAAGTGAATGAAAATAATGAATCTTCCAACAAAAATCTCCAGAGGATAAAGGCTAAATGAGGCGATGAATTTGAGTTATTATTAAATTTAAATAGAGTGCAGGAAGAGAAAGAAAAAAAATAGTTGCATCAGAGCATTACCAAAATGAATTCTTAATTAGTTAAGAAGACAATCACACAGTTTAAACTGCTTAAGCCAAGAGCATCACAAGATGAATTCTAGGCATTTAGTTCTCCAATTTAAATAGAATGAAATGTAAATGAAGTGACAGGTGACAGGAAATACATACGATGAAAGGAAACAAATCTCATATCACCACCCTTTAGAATCTTTTCATAGAGACTTCAAACTCTTCTGCATTTATATTCAATTAGGGTTTAGAAAATTTACAAAATAGAGCCTGATACAACCAAAAGGTGCTCTTTCACTTCTGCCAACATTAATTCATTCTAATATTCCATTACTTATACAATTTTATCAAAATAAATGAAACTGAAGCGTTTCAGCTTCCAAAATAGTTTTGATTGACAATTTCAGTATATGAAATGATTTACAATGATTGCCAAAAACGTTTCAAAGTTATGGGCAATTTCTTTGACTGTTCGGTTTCTTTCCCTCCATCTGTCTCACTCTGGTCTTCTTTCGTATCTGCAAAGTTGATGACACTTGGGGATCACTTACTGGCTCCAACGATATTGCACTTTGTCTTACCTAGCCGCACGATTTCCTTCCATTGTGAATCACAGGGAATTCTGCAATCCATCATCTATTTAATCAAAATCTCTAAATCAATGCACATGGCATGGGACATAGTTGGCTTGTTGACTTTCACTATTTTGAACTTATTCAAAATTTCAAAGTCTGTAGCCAAATATTCTACCATACTTGGGCCTTTCAAACTTTCTTCTATGGCTTCAAATTTAGAATGGTCCATTTTGCATTGCATGAGGAGAGTATTGTAATCTTCCCAATTGTATAATGAACCTTTTTCCATCTCAAAATGATGGGAGGCATTTGATAAACAATTGCACAAATGCATATTTAAACTCATGTATGATGTTCTCCATATGCATAGATTTTTTTTGGACCGATCTGAGAAGGTTATGTTTGGCGATGATTTTTCTTGCTGAAATGATCAACACAGTCCTATATTTTACCTCGATAGTTTGAAGATCGACAGTTTCCATAGAATTTAGCAAGTCAATATAATTTTGGTCCCATTCTGAGGGATTCTTGGCTAACACTTCATTAAAAAAAACACACCTTCTCCGACCTATAGAATCCACACTGTCTTTGTCATTTATAAAATTTAGATAAACCTTGAATTTAATAGCTTCGACAACAATAACATCCCATATGACCTATTTGGCTCCCTGCAATGATGTTTTTCCTTTCAACCCGGTTTTCAGCGTGCTCACTCTCTCTTGCAAATCTTGATTATCTCTGTGAAGTTGAGCCATCTTATCATCTTTCACCTTCATCTCTTCTTTCAAATTTTATATAACTTCATTGAGACCTTTGATCTCCTATGTTTTGATGCTTATCTGGGACATAGCTTGGACCAACCCTTCAGTGCTAGATCCATCCTTTGTATTAGTAGGTACAATGACAACCATATTTGATGTCGTTGCATGTGATTGTGACCAATTATCTTTCTCTTTTTCCAAATGCAGTACTTTAGCTTTGTAATTGAGTGTCTCTTGTCTGAGTGTTTCCTTCTCTTGTTCCAAAGTAGTCAGTTCTGTTGTTTGTGGATGGTCTATAGGTGACATCTTCAACCTTTTATTTAATCTTTGGATCATCTTATTCTTTTCATCTAGAGAATATTTCATCCCTTGAGGACCTTCAAACTCTAGCCTTTTGACCTGTGTCATCTAGGATTTGCTAGATTCCTTTTCCCATTTCAATTGTTCATCTAGTTTGAGTGCATGTGTTGTCAATCTTGCAACCCTCAAACCTAAAATCAAATAATCAAAATATAGCACATCGTTGACATTTCTATGGATATTTAATTTGTTAGGGGAACCAATATTTTCATAGTGCATTTTGATCTCAGATACCTTATTATCATCAGCCACTACTATGTTAAATGTTTTTGTTTCCACATCTCTGACTGAGAGAAAGGAATATTTAAACTAGGAAGTCTTTTCCACTTTAGGAAAAAGGTCCCTTATCTCATTGTTGGCCATACTTACCTTCACATCGTATGGGTTCATTAAATCTTCTTTGGAATGATAAACTACCCCAGATGTCTGGCTAAATATGTGTTTCGTGCTGCTAAAAACCTTTGTGTTGCTTTCAATTTTTGGCTTGTTTCTCATACATGCTTCTTCGTTCTTGGTCACGCCTTATATCATTTCCATGTATGTTTTCTCTTTGGGATCTTCTTCTTCCAGGTCAACTATTTGAGAGGATGATTTGATATTCATTTTCTTGAGAATATATTGTTGGCTACTAGCACCCAGGGCCTCTAAACTTCTCCTCTTATTGTAGACGCTCATTTTAGGAGCTTTGACAATCATCCTAGGAGAAATTTTTTGTGGTGGGCTCTGCTGAGAAGCTAGTTCTGTTTTTTTTTTTTTATTATGCTGCATAGTGACCTCCATATCTAAACAGGTTTATAGATTGGCCAACTTATCGAATCCTTCAATGTGCTCATGTTCATAGGGACCTTGTCTTCTTTCCAATCTCCTCTTTGATATGATCTGGTGTGGTTCGTATTTTCTTCATTGCAACTATGTGAACCCAAATTCACTAAGTTTGGATTGAATCTAAGGCAGAAATGAATTGTTCTTCACCACAAAGGGACCTACTATGAAAGGAAATTTTAGATTAAAATCCTTGTGTGCTTTCAAAAAATGCTCAGTTTTTGAGATGATCCTCTATCTTATGAACTCCAAAGAAAAGATTCTGGGATTCAGAAAAACTAGTAAAAGATAAGGTCCTTCTTCATAACCATATACCCAAATTACAGTGGATTGTATGAACAACATCCAGTCTCCTACCTTTCTCTATGGATTTGATTGCAAACTAATTTTCATCTCTTCCAGGACCCTTGGCAATTCCGAACCAAAAATAAGACTGTACACCCTGGACATAATCTTATTGATGAAAATAAGCATGGTAATTCTTTTACAGTTGGTTGAAATAAATGCAGTCTCAGGAAATTCGGTTCTGTTAGATTCCAGGAAAATCATTAACAAGTGTGTATAGTACCTAAAGTGCCTTAGTGAGTTGAAGTTAATCAGTTGCTGATGTATATTATTGGCAATAAATTTGTCAAAAATAACACAGACTGATTGACGAGACTCTGACATAAATAAAGTCAACATGAAACCTAACATGACTTTTACCACAAACTTGTCATTATCCAACACCAAAATTTGACTCAACAGAGAGCAGGCCCACTGGACTTCGATGACCATGACACTTAAATTGGCAGGTAATGACAGACTCTCTGATTGGTGTTCAGGTTTGATGATAGTTTATAGAAACTGGGCGTTTACTTCTGGTGGGAATTCTCTATAAATTGTGATTATCTTTTTTCCTCAAAGAGCTCTGACACTGTGGATAAGGACTCTGGTATATTGAGGGTGTGACAGAGCAATGGACTGTCTACTTCACATAAAACTTCTGACCCTAATTTATTCAAAATGAATCTTTCTTCTTGAGAATATCACTCTACACACCAACTTACAAATTTAGGGAAAGAAAATACTACTTCTATGATGTACAGGGTGATGGAGGCTTGAGCCACATCGAGGAAAGGAATGCGCATTCCAACATTGTCCAACAATTTCGATCTAGACACAGAAACGGGTGAGACAGTTATCTCTGTGTTGAAATGTCAGAGTCTCTATCAATTAGGGATTCTTCTCTGGATGATATGTCTTGGTCATTTACAGATAAGATAACCCGATTAGCAGCCATGGTGAAAAATAATTTTTAAGCGACAAAAGAAGCACGAATTTGGTTAAGCTCTGAGCTTGAGTTTCAAATGGATGCTTTGCGCCAAGTTTCTGAGTGTTTGAATGCTTCAAATTATCATAAAATAATGTCGAGGGGTCTTCCTTTTATAGGTACCTATTGACATTGGGGTTGGGAGAAAATAGTTTTAGGTGGACCTCTTTTCGCCTTGATGTGCCTCTGAGGGAACCACATGTCCACAACTTAAACNACCATGACAGTTTTCCCCGACCCGACCCCGATTTATTAACCGTCGTGATAATTCAATCACCGATATGAGTTTCAGTCGTTGATCCAGGTTGCTGTAATATCTATGGTCTTCATTTACCCAGTGACTTTGGCATCGAGGGTTGTAGAAAGTTATTTTAGTTAGACTTATTTTTTCCCCAATGTACCTCTAGAGGCACCACACTTTCGTCGATAAAACCATAAAGGTTTTCCCTAGTCCACCCTCAACTCTTTAATCTCCCCACTATTTGAATCCCTGATATGCGCCTTAGCCATTGATCCAGGTCATTTTCAAGATCGGTGGTTCACCTAGATTTACCCTTCACACTTTCGTTATATTTCTCCATATCTCGCCAGGTATAGCCATGTTCTCTAAATTATCATATCTCCTTAGAGACATATCCTTTCGCTAAAATTCTGACACTTGGATACCATTTGAAAATTATATGGTGATAACATTGGCTCCAACTGGGGATGTTATCCTCCCTGTGAGATAGAAAAGAACTGTAGACTAAGTGCCTTCCCATTGGGTTGTGATTTATCAATGTGACCTGAATCTGTTGATATTTATTTGAAAACTTACAATATGTCCAGCATAGCTCAGGGCCTTCACCTCGAGCTTCAACTATGCTTCCTTTATTTCAATCTCTCATGCATAAAGGATAAAGTGGAGTGATTATATACAATGAATGGTGGGGTGATTATTTTTTGAAACAATGTAATGCTTGAGGAACCTACCATTCACAGGCCCTCCTCTAGCAAGTTCTCCATTACTTTTCTCCAACAAATAGGCCTTACTCCCACAGTAATATGCAACTTTGAATGGACCCAGCCATAGGTTATCAAATTTCCCATGTTTACCTTTATCTTATTTTCTGGCATACCATTTCAATACCCAGTCTCCTAGTTTGAAGTCATCTACCTTGGTATGTCTATCAAAATCTTCTTTGATCTTGTCTTGACGAAGCTGGGCATTATTGAAGGCCTTTTCTCTGGTCTGTTGTACACTGATGAGTGCATCATCTCTTCTCTAAATGGCATTTGTTTCTTCTTCTTACTCCTGTAACAACTTCATCATTGGCAATCCCAATGCAATAGGAAAGATGGATTTCATACCATAAACGATCTGGAAAGGAGATGTGGAAATAACTCTTTTTGGGGATATCCTATCAACCCACAACGCATGAATGATCATTTTGTGCCATGCCTTTTTGTTCTCTTGCAACAATTTTTTGATGATTTTGACCAAGATTATATTTGAAGATTCAACCAACCCATTCCCTTGAGGATAATATGACGTGGAATGACCAAGGGTAATGTTGTAATCAATACATAATTTTTCCAATTTTTTAGACTTGAAGGCCGCTGCATTGTCTATTATAATCTTCATTGGGCATCCGAATCTGGATAGGATATTTTCTGATAGGAATTGAATGATAACATCATATGTAGCTTGTCTGGTGGGAACAACCTCGATCCACTTAGTAAAATAATCTGTTGCAGTCATGATCCATTTGTGTTGAGTAGAGGACTATGGATGTATCTCCCCTATAAAATATATGCCCCATTATCTGAAAGAAGCTTCTACTGAAATGGGTTTTAGCAACATAGATTGTAATTTTCCTTTCCCATTGAAGATTTTACATTCATGGCACTTTGAAACTTCTTTATAAACATCAGGAAAAAATTTAGGCTAATAAAAACCAACTCTCAAAATTTTGTGCACAGACGTCCTCCAATAATGATGACCTCCAAAGTCACCTTTATGGAACTCTTTAATGGTTTTATTTGCTTCTTATTCTATTAAAAAACTCAATAAAATTCCCCCCTGGGTCTTTCTAGTATAGCAACTCATTTACTATAAAAAAAATAAAATTTGCCTTCAATTTCAGAAAGCTAGCCTTTGTTTTACTATACTCGGGAGGAGCCTACATATTTTTCAACACAAAAATGATATCTACATACCATACAGAGTCAATAAACTTCTGATATATTTCGGGAGTCTCACTTTCTTCCTTTGCTGCATGTTCTGACAGATTTGCAGTGACATTTATTCCCAAGAGTTTGTAGTTTTTTTGTGCCATCAGTCTAGCAAGTCCCTGTCCTTTGATCAACTTCATGGGCTTGATTTCAAGATCATATTCCAACATCACTGCAATCCATTTTCCCCTCTTCCCTTTAGGACCGCGCTGTGTCAAGATGTCCTTTATTGATTTGCTAGGAACATAAGCTATGGTATGTGAACGTAGGATGTAAACCCAAAATTATTTCAATTCATTCACCAAAGCATAAACTTTCTTCCCCGTGATATCATATTTTAAAGGAGAATCTCTCAACGTTTTACTGTAGTATGCTATGGGATTCTCGAAATTTTGTTCATCTTTATGGAGAAACACACCTGCAATTGTGTGTTCTGAGGCAAATGAGAACAATATGAAATCTTTCTCAAAATTTGGACTAGCCAATACAATAGCGTTTGTCAATGCCACCTTGATGTATTCAAAGGACTTTCTCACTTCAGGAATGAATTTTATTTCATTTCCTTTTTTTAGCATGTTGGTGATGTGTTTTATGATCTCAACTAAATTTGGGATAAATCTTCTTAGAATGTTTACTTTCCCCAGGAAAGATTGTACCTCCTTTTTGCTTCTGGGTATGCCAATTTTCAATATACCTTCAACTTTGTTGGGTTCCACCTTTATCCCTTCCTTCGAAATAATGTTTCCTAAGAGATTCCCTTCTTCCATGGAAAAATTTTACTTTTTTGGATTTAGTGATATGCCAAATTTCCTACATTTTTCAAATTCCCTTCTTAGATTCTTGAGGTGTTCTTCATCTGAGGCAGAATACACAGTAATGTCATCAAGGTAGATAACAATGAATTTCTCTTTTTCGTCAGCAAAATCTATATTCGTATCTCTTTGAAATGTCTCCCCCACATTCATAATCCCAAAAGGAAGTTTTGCATACACAAACGTTCCCCATGGTGTAGTAAATGCATTCTTTTCCTATTCATCAGGGTGCACCATAATCTGATTATATCTAGAGAAACCGTCTAGCATGGACATCCTTTGAGAACCCACTACCTTCTGTAGAATGTAATCTATTTTAGGCAATCGATAGTTTTCTTTTAGAGACACCTTATTTATATTCCTGAAGTCTACACACAGCGTAATTTATCCAATCTTTTTTCGGACTGGTACTAGATTTTCCACCCATTTGGAAAACCTCAGGGACACTATGATTTTTTCTTCAAATAGTTTCTTTACTTCTTTTTCTATCAATGGTAACAATAGAGGGTTTATTCTTCTTAATTTTTGTTTGAATGGATTGTGATATTATTTAATTGGGATAACATGTTTAATTACATTGGTATGATAGAACTTTAGATCATCATAGCTCCAAGAAAAAATGTCAAAGACTTCTTTCATTAATTTGACATACCTCTCTTTGACTTTAGGGTTGAGCTTCCTACACAACTTCATGATCTTTGGATCCTCTGTATTCCCAATACTGAAATATTTTGTGTCCCCTTCATTTATTGTGATCTTCGGACTTCTAGCTACATCATTGTTATCGGAAAGTTTCTCTAATGGTACCAAGCCCTTTGGGATGATATTACTCTTTATTTGAACGATATCTCTACTAGCAATCTGATTGTCAAAATTTCCTTCTTTTGTGAAAGCAGTTGTATCTACCTCATAATCACAATATTCATCATCAATGTTCAAATTCTCGAACTCGTTCTCCATTTTGAGGAAGCTTTCTATTTGCTTGTCATTTTTGAAAACTTGCCACTACTTCATATTGTTTGGTATCACTGGCCTATACTTCACCTCCACCTTGTAACTTTTCTCAGGGAAAATTGGAACTCTAAAAACTGTTGTTGAAGTGGCCAGGGCATCAACAACCTAATTTTGTTCTCTTGGAATTGCCGAGAGATTGCATTCTTGAAATTTCTAAAGGAGTTCTAGTACCAGATTCCTATAAGCCCTCAATATGGGTTGTTTTTCTTGGTAGATTCCTTTGATTTGATTTATAATTATCTTAGAATATCCATGTACACCAATTCTTTTGGAACCCATCTCTTCTAAAACTTTCAATCCCAATATCAACACTTCATATTCGGTCATGTTATTAGTGCATTCAAAAACAAGTTTGTAGGAGCACAATTTTGAGTCTCCTTTAGGGTGGTTGATCCATACGCTAGCTCCAACTCCTTCTCTACAGGTCGCCCCATCAAAATTCATCTTCCACAACTGATCCTTTGCATCATCTTGTTGTTCTGAAAGTTCCTCTATTTTCTCTTTAAGCTCATATTTCTCAGCCACAACGATTTTTTTTTCTTCTTCTTTGGAGTAAAAGTATCATAAGACATAAGACATATCCTTCTGGAGAGTTCCTTTCAATTTTTCATCCCATGATCTAGACAATAGCATGTCAAACTTTGGAGGGATATCAATGACTACTACATCCATAATCATATTCTTTGCTGGGATTTGTTCCAAAGACACCACCAGATCTTTGATCATGCCAAGGCATTTCACTTTTCTTGAATCAAAGGAGAACAAACCTTTATAAGGTCTTATGACATCAAGTCTCAATTGGTCCATGACCACTTTGGGCATCAGGTTGTGAGATGCTCCAAAATCTAGCATAGCATTGTGTAGATTCATGTTGGGGATCTTCAAAATAACATAAAAAGGAGGAACTTCTTCATTCTCACTGCTTTCTTCTACTCTTGTCCCAAATAAGATGGTTGGGTGATCATATTATATGTTCAGGGTGTCATAGGTTTTCCCCATCTTAAGCATCTTGATGATATGATTTATGTACTCACTATTTTTAATCAATTCATTAAATGGTAACAAAATTTTTATCTTAGCCATTTCACTTTCGAAATCAAAAGAGGATGGATTTTTTTCTACCTCTTTGGTGACCACCTCTTTCCTAGTCAATAACCTCTTTTGGGGTTCTTCCTTTTTCTTCCCCTTTTTCATAGTATCCTTTGCAACAGAATCTTTCATAGTGGATTCCTTTGCAGCTAAATCTTTTGCAACAAAATCTTTTTTTGTCTGACTAGAAGAAGGTATGATGTTTTGAGCTTATTTAAAGGGATTCCCCTTTGGAGGATTACCCTTTGGAGGGTTTAGGGGTATCTTTTGATTTAAAAGGTTATATTTCCTTTGTAATTGCATGATGGTGTCTTTTAATCCAGTCTCATAGTCTTATTTTTCTATGGATACCCTTTCCTCTTCATCTTGCAGAAAGATCTCACTTGCGTCCATGAACTGGTCATGTTCTTCTTTGGTAAAAAATACTTTTGTCTCTTTATCATCACAACAGTTCATGTTATCTTCGAAATATCCATCATAACCCTCATTTGCATAATTATTTTGGAAGGGAGTTCTGATTTGATGTTCCCCTTGATTTCCTTGGTTTCCCTGGTTTGTCTGGTGTTATCACTGAAATTTCGTCCGCAGATTACAAGAATTCAACATCGCCAAACAGTTATGAGGTCACCCATGGACTAAAATTAGCACAAAAGCATTTCCAAAGGGTCAAAAACTATATAACCAATGACAAAATTAAAGTGTGTTATGACTACACAGGACGCACGTGCACATGCACAAAACAAAAATGCAGGAAACACGCACATGTGCCCGATGCACAATTGTTGTCGCAAAAAGCACCGCACCTAAGAAATGACGCATTTATGAGAGTGGTCGGCCTCCCACCCACTTCTGGTTCAGCTTCCAAGTTGATTTGACACTCAAATCTGGACTGGATTCGACTGAGTGGTTGGTCAAAGACCTAAAAATTCCCTAATTAGCCTCTTTACACACTACAAACTGGTTGCACAATACCTCAAAGAGGTGCTATAAAAAGGCCATGGATGCACTTCATTTTTCAAGGAATTCAATAGCAAAGTCATGCTTCCACTATTCTCTTGAGGAATCCTTTATTCTTATCAAGAGTATACTAGCATCATTTCATTGGGCAATCCATCAAACCCCTTGAGTGGATTAGCAAAGAATTCTTTCACCATTTTCATTTTCAAAGTTGTAAGAAGAGCTTATTTGTGGGGGTCCAAGAGCCCTCCCTTGCAGGAAGAACGGACTCATAGTCCTGTTTCTTCTTGGTGTTTTCTTTCACTAATATCAACCTTACCATTGGTGACATGGGTCTTATTGTTTCTTTTGTCCTTATGTCCCTATGTTCATTAGTTTAGTTGTTATTTTATTTCTTAGTTGTTCTTTTATATTTCTTTCTCTAACCCTTTTCCTTACAACTGTCCTACTTAGCAAACCCAACTAAGCTTGCAAGCACCTCTATTTTTCTCACTAAGGTGACGAAAGAGGCACAACAGATTAGCAACTCCACTGGGGAAAGGTATCAATTTCCTACCCAATTTGGGTTTTTCTAGCTCTTCTTTTGGTTTATTTAACTTGCAGGTGCATTAACCGACCCAAGTCGACCTGCTGAACATCTAATTCCAAGTCGAATTGAGAGAATTCCATCCAGAATTTTCATTCACGGCTGTGGGTTATCTGTGCGCGGGTTTTTTTGTCCCATAGACATGCATCGTGTGCACATGCGCCTAAGTCACAATTATGTTTTGTGCACCTGCGCCCATAAGCTCATTCGGTCTCCGCACAAGCGCTCAGTGTGCCTCTGTCTACACTGAGACCCGTGCACCTGTGCAAAAAATACACATTGTAAGTTTTTTTGAGATTTGGGGAAGGCCCTTAGCCTTCTTAAAAGTGATTTCATGCATGTTTTAAAGTTGCACCACACTTAGTCCCCTCTTCATATAAAGGGATTAGTCAAAACACATAGGCACTTAGGGGGTTTTAAATCATTATTTCCTCTTTTGCTTTCATTTTTGCCACATGGATGGCTTTCTTTGACTAAAAATATAAGTTGGAAATCATTTGTAATCACATCTAACTTGCATTGGGACTACAAGTTGGATAACAATCGCTTAGTATGCTCTTCTCTCGCGCCTTCAAGCAACCTTGAGAATCAGAAAAAGATTGTGGGACAATTTCATCTCCCTTAAGAAGATTAAAACCTTTAGGAGAGGACAACAACCATTCTTGGGACTCTTAGTTTATTTTTCAAACATATCTTAAGATTGTAACGGGCCCATACATGCCCACATGCTACAAAGATAGGATAGTGTTGAAATTTACTTCCTTAGATTAAATCACTAGGGAAATTTAAAGGTTTTTTGTAACGGGCCCATACATCCCCACATCATCACAATCTAGGATAGTTTCAAAGATTTTCTTAGATTAAATCACAATAGGGAGTTAAAGGAATAGTAAGGGACCCACATGTTCACATGCTAGCTTCTTGGGGACTTTTGAATTACGCAAGGTTGTACCAAAGGAACTTAGTTAATTAGGTAATCAACACTTGTAAGGACCAAGCGAAGTCCACATCCAGCAAGGTGACACCTAATTCATTAAAACATTGGAACACTTTCACTCATTCACACACAAAAGTCACTTATCACTCACATAGTTTCTTCTTGAAATGTGGAGGTCAAAGTAAGTTTCCTCCAAAGGGATTCTGAAATACCCCACCCTTTTTCTTAACGAAACTATCCACTCCCATTTAATTTCAATGAGGTTGGTTCACACCCCCAATCTCTCAAACAACTACATCTAAAAATTTTCTAAAAACTCACTAGGTTTTCCTCTATAGGAGGTGCCAAAAGAAATTTTTTTAGTCTAGGTAGGATTTCGGGGATAGGCATCCAAATAACTCCCTGTTATCTAGTTCTCTCATTATCAAAACAATAGAAGTTGTCAAATAGGGAACTGAAAATCCTCCAAGTCAAGTGTTCCTAACACCATAAGGTAGGGAGATACCCATGAAGGGTTGAAGGTCGAGGTCCAGTTGTTTTGTCCATCCCCCCTTGAGGCACCCACCTCTTGGACGGGATCCAACCCGTGACCCATTTCTTAGGCCAAAAATATAAATGTCGCACTTTGACCGAGGTACCTAGTGACCAAAGTTTAGGACATCTACCCAGGTGGCAATTGTGGGTTGCAATTGCACCTTGATCGGATTTTGTGTGGCTATTGGGAAATATTGCTAGCTCTTTCGGGATATGCCCCCTTTACCCCTCATTATAACTGAGTATTTCATCCTTCACTAGTGTCTCTTCTGGTGACTTCAGACCCCATTGTTGAGTACTATTGGAAGGTCCAGTGCTATTTGAGAGGAAGGACGTTACGTATTTTAGGACACGAGCATTTGTTTTCTTTGATTCCCCACGTGGAAAAAGCCCACTTATCCACATATATGCTTCTTTTTCAAAACACTTTATGTATGATGCACTTCTTATTACATTTTGATCTAGATATATATATTATGTAAAGTTCAAAATTTGCAACAAAGGATCTTGTTTATTTTCTCTCATCACATTTCACACACATCCACTCAGCTAGTCGGACATCATAGGGGACCCACAGAACCCTCGTCATTCTAGATGCTTACTCAACCTCCCTCTTATTTTAGGTAGAGTTCCTAGTATTGCCAACTCATCGACACCACCTTCACACACTCCTGTGAGTGCCACTATTCTAGGATCATCTTTGCTTGGTTCAACCTTACTTGGTTCCACTTCCCAAGGTCCTCCGTCCACTCTCTCTCCTTTACACGGAAGCAGGGGACCAACTTCTTCTCAAGGAGGAAGTACCAACCCACCTAGTCCCCCTTAAGGGTCAGGTTCACAACACACTCACACCATGGCTAGAGATAATCCTCCCCCCCCACTGTAGATTCCATATTTTCCCTCTCTTAACATACCAAATCTAAGAAAACTCACCAATGATCCTATATTGCATGACCCCACATGGCCTGCAATGCCTACCAAACTACCTTCAGACATCCCCAAGTTTGAAGGAAAGGCAGGTGATGACCCTGCCAACCATGTCATGACTTTCCACCTATGGTGCTCTTCCAACATCATTATGGATGATTCCATCAGACTAATATTATTTCAGTGCACACTCACTGGCCCATCGGCCAAATTGTATGTAGATGAAAACTTGAGATCCCATGTGACTTTTGAGTCTTTGGCCAAATCATTTTTGAACTTCTTTCAATTACCAATCTGCCATGACAATGGTCTTGAACTACTCTCTAATTACAAACAAACCTCAGCCACACATATAGTTGATCACATTCACAAGTGGTGTAGACGATGTAGTTTTTGAAAAGCCGAAACTACTAAACAACATTGTCTTGACTGGTTTCTCATATCACTTGTCTCTCCCCTCAATAAATATGTAGCTTCCACCTTCCCTCAATCTGAAGAAGAATCCATCAGTAAGGCTCAACAATACAACCTCATCTATTCACAATTAGAGTACTTATACACAGTACTTCCTGATCTCCCAAAACCCATGCCATTCGGTCAAGCCAAACCTGGGATGTCTCACTTAGCAGACGGATTGATTGGTAATACCACACACCATAGTCCTCAACCCCAACCACCACCAATGTATGGCACACCTCAATATTCGTCGGCATATGGGGGAACCTCTTATTACCCCCCACCCCCTTATCAACATCCATACCCTGTTGCTATTCCTCCGCCCATCAGTGGGCCACCGCCAGCACCCTCACTACACCCACCTATCCAGACAAGTTCTAGTACCCCCTCTACCTCAGCTTATACTTTAAGTACTAGCGAAAGCACCATGCCTTCCTACGTACCTTACAAATCACAAATCCCACAAAATCCGTACTTTCTATTTCCTAGTCCACCACAACCCATGGTCCCCCCACACCCTCATGCTTGGGTGAATTTTTTTCAACCCTCTCCCATTCATTAATATCAAAATTTTGAATAGATGAATACAGAAATTCCAACCCATCCGTCGAATAATGCCAAAAATAAAGGAAGGAACAGGAACAATAACAACCCATACCAAGGCGGGAAACAACCCCAACAAAACCAACCTACTAGGGGCAACCAGAACCAAGGGAATCAGAACCCCCAAGGGGGCAATCACAACAGACGTCAAGGGAGAAATAAGAATACTATTAAAACCAACTTTCATTGTGCCCTTTGCGGTGAGTTCGGTCATTATACTCATCATTTCCCCCAAATCGTTGATTTTAAACGGCTAAAAGAATCAAGCAGTCTACCACATCCTCTAGTACCACCTGCCTCTCAGTAGGACCCACAACAATACGTGCAACAACTCCCCCCCGGCCGTGCTGCAAAATCCCATTCCACACCAAGGTGTGATGAACACTCAACAAGAGATACAGCCTACCCCACCACAGTTAGGACAGTACCTCAACCCAAACAATCCCACAGATCAAACTATCCTCCTCACCAGTGAGGAAGAAATCCTTCTACAAACACGTAATCGTCAGTATCATGCACCCGTTGAGTCTCCTCCCATTCCTCCAGAAACAATCCCCGCACCAATGGGACCCTCGTTGGTGATCCCTCTCCCTAACGTAGAACCACCTCTTCGCATCCCTTGCATCCCATTGCGTAGGAATGTCTACAACTCACAGGCTAGGGCAACTCATAATTACAGTTTGGTTGATGACTTAGCACAATCCCTGATTGCCATGTTAGTCTTAGAAGTCCTTCAGACTTGTCCCACTCAGCGGAAATCATTACTTTCCTCCTTGGGGGCAATCGACCCCGCAGATACTAGACTCATTACATTTGATCTCGGCAGTAGAGAACCTCGCCTTCCCACTCTGATCGCTTTTCAAATCCTAGTAAAAATTCAGAACATTATAGTTCATCGGTGCATCATCGATGAAGGTGCATCCACATGCATTATGTCCAAATCTGTATGGAATAAACTTGGTTCCCCCAAACTCATACCATCTGCCATTACCTTATGAGCTTATGACGGATGACCATCATCTCCTGAAGGGCTCTTCCAGAATGTCCCCGTAGAACTCGGGGGAAAGACTAGTCTCATAGAAATTGAAGTTATCGACGCCCCACTCGATTATAATATCCTGTTTGTTCATAGCTACATGTACGCTATGAAGGTAGCTGCCTCTTTCATCTTTCGAACAATGATGTTCCCCCATAACGGGAAGATTGTTACCATTGACCAAGTCTCACATTAAGAGCCTAACCCAGCTACCAACATCAATAACATTCTTCCTCTCATCCACATGAATCATGATGCATACCCCCTCATCGAAATGGGTCCATAAATTTTCAAAAACCCATCATTGTTAGGGACTTACCATGGTGCACCACCACTCCTCCATCCTTCCAATCACGTATGCATCCTATCATCCAATGGAACTGACATAGAGGATACCCTTCCTCCTAGGGAGGCTTCTATCATATCTGACATCCCACTAGTCACAGAGCTCCCCCCTCACGAGCCTCATGTGAACTCGTCGACCCCACCAATCCACGATTTCACCTCTCCCCGAGGCCATATCCCTATTTGGGAGACAGTTCCCCAAGACATTACTCAAATTACCTTCTTCTACCCTCCACCCGACATACAATATTTCCAAGTAGCCACAACACTTACCCTCCCTAATATGGTGTTAGCAATTCCAGTTTGGTATTTACACCCACAAGAGATGGTCCCTCGACCATCCCTTCCTCCCCAAATGAAAGGAATCCCAATCACGATTCCCATAGTCACTCCCACCATACCCTCTACACCCCCACTCATTACCCTCCCTGCCACAGTTGGGGGCAGGAGAAAGAAGAAGGAACCCACAGCTCCACTTCCCCCACACATCCAACCTCCTTGCGCACTATGTGGGAAAGATGGACACCAAACCAACAATTTCCCATATTTACCCGAGTTACGGAACCTGATTGTGCTCAGTCAAACACCATCAACACTTGCCACCATAGCAAGTAATGTCACAACCACCCCTCACTCAAGTAGTAAAGGGTTGTGAACCAAATTCGATTGTGCTATATGTTCAGGATATGGCCATTATACACACCATTGCCCAGCACTTCCACACTTCCGGCAGACATTAGCCACAGTACATCATAGCTTCCAGAACGAACCTAATCCAACTACATCATCCCTACCCAACATCACTTACATCCATTATGTTACAGCTTCATTCAATGAATGCATGAAATTCCCTTTCTCTCTATGTGAATCCTTAGATCATTTTACATACCAATGTCCTATGATCATTGAAAACAGGCAACGCCAATTGACCCTGATTAAAACCCCTATAGAATCTATGGTTGACCTTACCTCATCACTAGAGATTCTTCATATCATTTCTACCGAACCTAAGGCCCTCCCAATGCCTCCATGGTTCTTGGATGACTTCTTCGAGGATTCACCCCCAAATCCCCTCAATTCTCCCATTCATTTCCCTACAGAAATATTACACCCAAATACCACTGGTACTCCTCAGTACTTTGGTATTTGGTTTATGTCGAGCGAACCATCGCAATTTCATTGCATCATTCCCCCTGCTTATTCATCACCAGGGGACAGCCACATGACGACAGTCATCGATATCACTTCTGACAACCCCTTGTATTCCCGCCAATTCCACTGTGATGAGGAAATACTCGAAGAGTTAAACACCCTTGACTACCCATGGGATGTGCTACATCACCGAGCACTCCTCTTTCCATACAAGGCCTCCATGCCTCCTAACCAACACCCCATATACATGGTCGAAACCAAGTATTTTATCCCATCAGGGCATATCGATTGGTTTAACAACCCCATTCCTACCCCTGATTCTTTTGAAGAAGGCAACATGGCCAACATTTCCCTGACCATCAAAATCGACATTTCCATAAAGAACAGAGTCATCGAGGAAATCACCATTGGCGCTGCTAGCACTCCTCAAGAAGTCACCGCCTATAAATCCCTCTTCAAAGAATATCAAGATATTTTTGCTTAGTCATACATAGAAATGCCTGGCATTGATCCCTTTATCATCGAACATCGCATCGACACCTGGCCTGACATTACACCAGTTCGTCAAAAATAGTGACCACTACACCCATCCAAAGCAGCAGCCATCAAATCCGAGATTGACAAATTACGCATAGTCGGGTTCATCTACCCCATTGCCTATACATCATGGGTTTCCAACCCTGTACCCGTTAACAAAAAACAGGGCACTATCTGCGTCTGCACGGACTTTCGTGATCTCAATCGCGCATGTCCCAAAGACAACTTTCCAATGTCTTTCATCAATCAAATTATCGACGACTGTGCAGGCCACGAGGCTCTATCCTTCATGGATGGCTTCTCTGGTTATAATCAAATCCAAATTCACCCAACCGATCAATACAAAACCACATTCACTACCCCTTAGGGTAATTTTGCATACCGTGTCATGCCTTTTGGCTTAAAGAATGCTGGCAAAACTTTCCAATGGGCTATGACATACATTTTTTACGATCTGGCTCACATCCCCATTGCATACTTGGATGACCTCACAACTCGATCCAAGAAATGCACAC
Organism: Picea sitchensis; assembly: GCA_010110895.2. Classification (NCBI taxonomy): domain Eukaryota; kingdom Viridiplantae; phylum Streptophyta; class Pinopsida; order Pinales; family Pinaceae; genus Picea; species Picea sitchensis. Next base: position 60,068 of record SNQJ01S0042462.1, read on the forward strand.
AACACCTTGACGATTTATGGATCATCTTCCAACGGTGTCGTCAGTACAACATCCGCTTGAACCCCTCAAGTATGTGTTCTGCATCACTACAGGGCACCTCCTCAGATTCATCGTTTTTGAAAGAGTTATTACCGTGGACCCCCTCAAATTCCAAGCCATCACAAAAATTCCACCTCCCCGAAATTTACGTCAACTCCAGAGCCTACAAGGAAAAGCTAACTTTCTATGGCGATTTGTCCTAGACTACGCCATTCGCGCACATGGTTTCCTTCACTTACTACACCATGACACCCCATTTTACTGGGATGAACATGCCCAAAAATCATATGACAATCTTAAAATGGCGCTCTCCAATGCCCCTTTAATTAGTGCACCCGACTACAATCACGACTATATCCTCTACATATTAGCATCAACGGTCTCAATAGCAGGAGTTCTTGTTCAAATCAGCGATGAAGATCATGAGCACATCATTTACTATGTCAGTAAAAACCTCTCCAGGCCAGCGTTGAAGTACAAACACGAAGAAAAACTAGCCCTTTCCATCGTCCTCACAGTACAAAAACGGTGTCATTACATTCTTCTTCGCACAACTAAAGTCGTAGCAAATTCCAATTCTATGCAATACTTGCTCAGTCATCAGCAAATTAATGACAAATTTTCCTGATGGATCGTTATCCTTCAGGAGTACGATCTTGAATTGTCAACACCCAAGAGCAAGAAAACTCTCTTCCTAGCCAAACTTGTCATGGCCTTCCCCTCTAACACTACTAGTACCCCTGTCAATACCGACTTTCCCGATGAACATCTCTTTTACATCACTTCAGATGATCCTTGGTACGACGACCTCCTCGTCTACCTCTGAACCCAAAAGTTTGGTAACCACCTCTCACGAGATGATCATCATCGTATTTTCCATCAGACCCCCCGCTACCTCCTCATCGAAGACATATTATACCGGCGAGGGGTCGACACCATTCTTCGTCGATGCCTAACTATTGATGAGGCCGATAGAGTCTTGAATGACTTCCATAGCAGCGCATGTGGGGGCCATCTTTTGGGAATGTCTACTCTCAGAAAATCATCCGAGCAAGTTATTTTTGGCCTACATTATTTCACGATTGCATTCACGCCATGAAGCAATGCGAGAAATGTCAACTTTACACCAACAAAGCATGAGCACCACCTACTCTTCTTCACCCAGTCATTATTGCTGGCCCCTTTTGTAAATGGGGAATTGACTTCATGACTTGTAATCCCCCTTCCAACAATGGACACGAATACATTGTTGTCGCAGTCAATTACTTCACAAAATGGGTGGAATCTATGCCAACCTTCAACAATACCGTTGACACTGTAGCACCTTTTTTCTTTAACCACATCATATCCCGCTTTGGAGTACCCCTCCAACTAGCTTCCGATCATGGGAAACACTTCGAGAATGAGATTTTTGTCGAACTCTCATCTCGGTTAGGATTCTCCCACGAGTTTTCCTCACCATATTACCCTCAGTCTAACAGATAGGTTGAAGCCATTAACAAGGTCCTCAAGACCATGTTATAGCGCACGGTTAATAAACATAGGACCAATTGGCCTCATATGTTATTTTCCACACTATGGGCTTACCGTACGGCCGTGAAAACAACCACTACTTTCATACCATTTCACCTAGTCCATGGGGTTGAGGCCACTCTTCCCATCGAGTGCGAAATTCCCACCTTACACACTGCAATTGAGCTATTACCCGACACTACTCCAATGGAGCAACACTTTCTGAACTTAGATTCCCTGGATGAAGATCGTCGATCTTGATTACAAAACAATGAGGCAGCCAAGAAAAGGTCAAAGGCCACCTTTGATCGCAATGTCAACCTTCGCTCATTCCACAAAGGCGACCTCATCCTTGCTTACGATATCGCTCATGATACCCTGGGTCATGGAAAATTCAAGTCACTATGGAATGGCCCCTACATTATCCAACATTGCCTCACCAAAGGCACCTACATCCTGGCCTCTCCCGAAGGCCTCTCTCTCAAAGAGCCCATCAATGGGTTATACTTAAAGAAATTTTATGCCTAAGCGTAGCAATTCTACTTTAGATTATTTCTTTTATAGTGTTTTTAGTCTTTTTTCCATCCCTCATGTCTAAACTATCATTTCTTCTATTGAAAAATGATTCCTCCACTGACCTACCACATTGGTTACGCCGATGACACTAGTCGTTGGACACAAAATCTCACTTCAGCAACTTGGGCCCTTTATACCACCTCACATGGAATGCTCCATTCAAGCGGCATATGTTTGGGTTCAGCCACCAACAACCAAGCCAAATACACTACGATCATTGGCCTCCTTTTTGATGCCCAGTATCATCATATCCGTCACCTTAGCATCTTTCTCAACTCTCAACTAGTCGTTCTCCAGCTCAACAATGTGTACCACGTCCGCGATACTTGCCTCTTTCGCAAATACCTGCAGGTTAGACTTTTATCTCGACATTTTGATTTCATTACATTTACACATATTCCAAGACAATTTAATCAAATTACAGATAACTTAGCTAACATTGTGTTAGACTGGCATATATCAGATCAAAATACCTCTACACATGCATAAAAAATATCAAAAACCTGTCACAACATATATAGATTAGACATCATCAAACATTAAAAAACACGTGTAAACATCACATAGACCCCAAAATGTATACTCATGTATATATAACTCAGTCCATAGTGCCATCAAAATGTTTACATACAAATATACAAACGTCTGCAGGCCAGCAAAACACCTCGGTACAAAATGGGCTCACCAGCCTATATACAAAAATACAAAAATACATAGAACACCACTCAAGGTGCCTCTAGAGAAATAGCTCTTGCCCCTCCCTTAGGCAATGGTCCCCCACCCACTACCGGTCCCTCCAGACCAAGAAGTAATTGTCTGTTCATAGTAGCACTTGCTACTACTACTTGTCATACCACAACTTGCCACGGTAGTGGAACCCCCACACATTGCTCCAGGATGCCCTCATTATGGATACGTGACCACATTTCCTTAGGCACACCTTGTAGCACCACCTCCAGGCAGCGGAAAATATCCTCAAAATCTTCTCCAGCATCTGCCAGAGGCGCATGTGATGGCCCGGCACCTGGGTCATCAAACCAACATCTCCTCACTGCTTTCTCCTCCTCAGTTGGTCTCACATTGATGTCTCTCTCCTACCCGCAACCCTCCCCACGATGGTCTCCCTGACTACTGGCGAGCCGATGCCCTCAGCAACTCAACCTCACACCCGCGAGGTGGCACATCTGCACATACAAATAACCAAAAGATAGTATCAACATCTATACCAAATACACATGTCATTCTATCACAAACAATCAATATATCATACTCATAAACATACATCGGTGATCAAAGACCTCCCCTAGAGGTAACACCATGTCTGGATCACCCCAAAAATCCACACCAGCATATGGAAACTGCAGTATCACCTGCGGCATCTCCTGCCACACTTGCGTCGCCTCAACCATGAAGAAGTGGCCACCCTCGCCACCACCGTGGTGAACCAAAATAGTCGACCACCACCTCAGTCGTGGCTCTCATGCCCCAGGAGCGCCCAATAAAATCCTAGGGCGCAGCATAGGCACCCTCTCCAAAAACCAGGCCACTAGGATGGACCCAAAGAAAAACTCTCTTGTATCAGTGGACCGACACTGGTCCAGCTGCCCTACCATCCTGGCATGCAGCGTAAGCCCCCGGGAAAAGTGGTCACCAGCCAGTACCCTCTCCATAATACTCAGTTGACCACCATTGATCCGTTGAGTCACAAGGGACCCATACACCCTCACAATCATCGTTGCTATACAATGATGCGCTAGAGAATCCATCGCCCCGATGCTCATGATAGAACCTAACATAAAGTTTTCCCTGGAACAATACCTCTAGACCACTATCACTAATGCCATGTCTACAGGTAATACCATCTCCGTCGGTAGGGGCGTTCCCCGAAACAGGAACCCAGTCAAAAAATATATATCCTCCACCGCAGTGAAGGAAATCTGCACTCCCCGCACCATAAAACAATGCAAGTTCGGACTCCACATCCAGATAAGAAACTGCAGGAGATACTCCTGTGCCCGTATCAACAAACATTCAAAGAACTTCAGTAGCCCACATGCTACCAAAGTAGCACGAACCCCCGACTCCTCAATCTCCACGGCATCCCTCAGCTGGGACCAATCCCGCTCTCACCAACTGACTGGCATCGTGCCAAATGATCACCTACAGCCACATAAAACAGTCTTCGGTCAGCCACATTGACCATAAAACCATTAAAAATATAAGTTTTACACCTGTTAACTTTGCCCCCAAGGCACAATTTTTTAACCCACAGACACGCACACATGTGCACCTGTTCACCCCATAGGCATGCATGTATGTGTGCCTATTCACTACACATGTGCACCTTTGCATCCCACAGGTGCACATTCCCACCCTACAGGGGTGCCTCCATGCGCCCCTGTCATGCACACAGGCACACATCAAAGCACGCTTGTCCACTACACAGTCGCACACACATGTGTGGTTGTGTTGCCAACAGGTGCGCACATCATGCATGCCTTTGACCCCCCTACAGGTGCCCCCATGAGTGGCTATATGGGTAACAGGCACGCACTCATGCGTGCCTATTTCTGGATATCCCACACACTTAGGGGCCTACACCCCTAATAAACCCCTTTACGGCCCTCCGTACAACCCCTTCCCAGAAATGAAAAACCTAATTTTATGTAGGATGATCATACTACTAACCTGAAGCTCGCTAATCCTGGATTGAGTGTCTCATTCTCCCAAAATCTCCAAATCTCCTCTGAATACCTCTCATCCAATCACTTTGGCAGAAAGTTCAAATGAGGTGGCAATGTGGGCCCTATAGCTATATATAAGCCTTTCCGCCAAACTTCCAATCACCATTCTGGGAGCTCCAGGTGTCTGTTCTTCGATCCATCTTTAGCCACGAGATCAACATCTCATCATCTACATCATGATAGTCCCTAGGCCACTTTTTATCCTTATCCCTCAGGGTGCCATTTTTTCATACCCCATCCAGGTATGCATGCTCATGTTCAAAATTATCAAATAAATGCTCGTATGTTCAATTCTCTTCAGATATTGTTCACGTCAGGTATTTAGTTTTCATGAGTGCAGGTACTTGGTCATCATACATCAATGCCACCCCTTCAGGTATATAATCATCACTGGCATGTAATCATTCCCTCTGAATCTCAAGTACATCTCCAGTCACACCCTCTGACATTTGCCTATAGGATCTCCATCTCCGGCTTTGCAGTACCAACACCTCCATTGCATCTTCGGTACTGTCACCCAGTAGCACTCTCCCCCACATGAGTTGTCCCATTCATAGCACCCTTTTGCACTTTGACACTCATGCTTCTTTTCAACCCTTTAGGGATGGGAGTCCCGATAGTCTTACATCATGTCGTGAATCAGCCACATACTCCTTCTCCTCATTTTGCTAACTTTCCCACTGGACTCCCATATTATCTCTTCAAGGTTCTATTTTTGACTGCACCTCCGCAGTATCATGAACCCTCCATTTCATCCACAATCAGTTTGCCCCTTTGCAAATTTCCCTTCATTTCACCTACCTCATATAGAAACCCACCCATGGGGACCCCACCCTCCACCAGTTCTCCAAGAAAATTGTGCCCTACCTGGGCCAACCATATTACATTGGGGCACCCATTTCTGTATTTGTACACTCATCCCAAATTATTCTTTATTTATTTGGTACATTGTAAAAAGCCTTTGTTTTCAGCATTTACATTACCTTTTTGTTGTCACCTTTGGCGACCTTCTTCCCTTTTTGGAAAAAGCAACCCATGTCGCCCTTGGTTGGGGTACCCCTTATCATCCACCCTTGTTGACATCATCCATATACTCTGATTATCCCACAGGCTACTTACCCCTCCCTTCTGAGTTCGTTCACTTTGTCCCGCCTCTGGCACAACTTATCCCATGTCTTGTTGTCCCCCTGACACTCGACTTAGTTGCACGGTTGCGGCCACTTATCCTTCACATATACCCCCAACCAAGGGCAGTCTTGAGTCTTCATACGTCTTGAATTCAACCATGTACCTCCTCCAATTCCTTATCTCACCTAGTAGATTTCACGAAGCCCTTTTCTTTTGGGAGTGACGTCCCCCTTTTTGTCGACATCAACACAATTTTCCAAAAGGGCGACAATATCTTGACTCTCATTACCTTTCCAATGAGAGATCTCGAACGAAACAGGGAGAACTACAATTTATCCTTGCTGTCATTGACCCCCGTAACATTCGACTTCAACACTTTATCATGTTACGGTGGGTCTTACTTTGCAACTATTGCAGTTATTTCTTATATTTTCTGAAGACCTCTGAACTGAGCTGGGCTATCAATGCCTACAAAATTCGTGATATTTCTTACAGATGTCACTGCCTACCGTTCAGAGTATGTTCCTCCATATAATTGTCTTTTTCCTTTATCAAAACTATCCCCAAGGGCACTGCAGTTGTCTACATCAACACATCATTCCTCTTTTGAATTACATGACACGAGCATGGGGCATGCCTGCCTCGTTTGTACACAGTTTATTTTTACACACCTTATGGAAGGTTGGGTTCTACAGGCTCCCTTCTCCCTCCAACGAGTAACTCTTGACAATCCCACTATCGCTCTCTCTTACAACAACACTCTCAGTAGAAGAAACATTGATGGATTTCGACTATACATATGCTCCTAACCTCATCCATCAGGGGGCATCTGTTATCACTAAAATTTCGTCTGCAAATGGTTACAAGAATTCAGCATCGCCAAATAGTTATGAGGTCACCCATGGACCAAAATTATCACAAAAGAATTTTCAAAGGGTCAAAAACTATACAACCAGTGACAAAATTAAAGTGTGATATGACTACACAAGACGCGCGTGCACATGCGCAAAATATAAACGTAGGAAAAGCGCACATGCGCATGATGCGCGACTGTTGTCGCAAAAAGATGTGCACCTGAGAATCGACACATTTATAAGAGTGTTCGGCCTCCTACCCACTTCTGGTTCAGCTTCCAAATTGATTTGACACTCAAATCTGGACTAGATTTGACTGATTGGCTAGTCAAAGACACAAAAATTCCCTAATTAGCCTCTTTACACACTACAAATTGGTTGCACAATACCTCAAAGAGGTGCTATAAAAAGGCCATGGATGCACTTCACTTTTCAAGGAATTCAATAGAGAAGTTATGTTGCCACTATTCTCTTGAGGAATCCTTTATTCTCATCAAGAGTATACTAGCATCATTGCATTGGGCAATCCATCTCACCCTTTGAGTGGATTAGCAAAGAATTTGTTCACCATTTTCATTTTCAAAGTTGTAAGAAGAGCTTATTTGTGGGGGTCTAAGAGGCCTCCCTTGGAGGAAGAAGGGACTCATAGTCCTGTTTCTTCTTGGTGTTTTCTTTCATTAATATCAACCTTACCATTGGTGACATGGATCTTATTGTTTCTTTTGTCCTTATGTCCCTATGTTCATTAGTTTAGTTGTTACTTTATTTCTTAGTTTAATTCTTAGTTGTTCTTTTATATTTCTTTCTCTAACCCTTTTCTTTACAGTTGTCCTACTTAGTAAACCCAACTAATATTGCAAGCACCTCTATTTTTCTCACTAAGGTGACGAAAGAGGCGCAACACCTAGTTTCCCTGATTTGCCTGGTTTCCCAGATTCATTGAATCTGCTTGGTTGGGCTAATTTCCCTAATTTCTTTGCCTAATCTATGGAATAGTTGGTCTTCTCGGATTTCTAGGTGGACCATCAGTCTATTCTATGGGGTTAGGCCTATTTCCTAGAGCCATCATTTCCATCATCCACTCCATGTTTCTCATCATCAGTTCGAATCTTTCCTCTGATGTTTGATATGTCGAAGGTTGTGCTTTGTCTTGAGCTCTATTTTTTTCTCTACCAGTATTAGTTTTCATCTTCTTTGAAGCCACTAAGTTCACTTCCACCTCTATAGCATTGGTTGTCATACCGTCTAATGAGGTGGATCTTTGTTCTCTTAATAATAAAGAAAAGTCACTTTCAAAAGAATAAACATATTTGAGTTGAGTAGCCTTGGAGGTGGGGGGGGTTTACTTCATCAGGAATATCAGTATACACCTTCATGAATCTAGCCGAAAAATCTTTTACCGTCTTGTCAGGTGATCTCTTCATATTGTTACACTAGGTCAACAATAAAGGGGATTTTTCTTATCTCCCCATTTTGAAAGGAATCTTGTTTCGAAGGCTTTGAATTCTGCGATATTGTTGGAGTTACTTCACACACACCTAAGATTTATTTTTCCTAAGGTTATTCCTTTTCTATTAGTCATAATTAGTCATTATCCAGTCTCCTATATTTTAGGGGAGAATATTCCACTTGGAGAATATTCTCTTTCAGTTGACACTTCAGTTTGACTAGTTGAGTTGAGTTTAGATGTTGCATTGGTTTTGTGACCATGCAACATTGGGATCATCACCAACTCACTACTCTTTGTCCAGTTAGTTAACTGAAGACTAGTTGGATAGTTAACTCAGTTAGGTGGAAGTTCACTCCCGTAACTGCCTGAGAGACTAGACTAGATGGCAATTTACTCTTGTAACTGTTGGTGTGTGTCCAGATCAATCTAGACCACCACTATGGATCATTAGTTACTCATTTATGCTATATATATTGTAAATCATTCACTCTTTTTAGTGTGGAGTACGGTTAATGAGAATTATTTCATTCTTTCTATCTTGCTTCTTCTTTCTCAATTTCTCTCTACAAATGTGTGTAGTATTTTCTAGATAGATCTATTCTGTGCAGGTTCAACACATTTACATGGTCATTTACATGGTATTAGAGCCAACAGACTGCTAAGAAAAAGCTACACCAAATCATTTTTTGCAGGTACAAAAGATTGAAGACAACAAAAAGATGGATTATTCGCCGGAAATACTTCTCACGCCTCATAACTATTTGGAATGGAAGCCAAAAATTATGCTTCATCTTAGATGCAGAGGCTTGTACCAAATAACTATGGCAATAGAAGTAGAGCCTGATTCTATCGATGAGAAAAATGACTTTCTCAATAGACAAGATATGGCCATAGGAAGTATCGACATGTTTGTTTCTCCCAAACTTTTCTATCAAGTATATGAAGAATCACAAGGATTAACTCCAAATGAATTATGGACTAAATTGGAGGTTCTATTTGGGAATAAATAATATTGTGAAGATTTCATGTAGGAGGTCGAACAGATAGAGCCAGAAGAGAAGCCATCAGAATATCAAGCCTCTTATTATGGAGAGTCTTCTACACAAGTGTCTACAAAAAAAATTATTCCATTAATTGAAGATGATATCTAATCCATTTCATATTTATTTTCTAAAATTCATGTGGAAGATATATGGCATGCATCTCAGGAGTCACATGCAGACACTTTTGCATGCACCATGCATGCATCTCAGGAGACAAAAAGAGAGTCATGCACATCAGACACCATTCTGATATTTTATGATCCAAATTTATAGAAACAAATTAGATATTTGAATTCCTCTCGAGAAAATATCCAATTTAAAAAAAAAAAATCATCTGAAACGGAGTCTGAAAAGTGACGTTATGATCGTTTTAAAATCAACAAAAGTTCAACATTTTTCTGGAAACGGCCGCACGGTTTTCAAAATTTTATCCAAAATTTGTTTGGATATTATTCATTACAAGAAGATAAAGTGGATATGTGTGTAAATATCAATTATGCATATACTTCATCTGCAGACATCTACATCTTCAACAAAATATTCAAAGAGCACAAATTTGCACAGTTGTGAGGTCTTCTTAGAGTGAAGGACATGGTTGCTTAACAACTGCCTTTTGTTCCTTATCATTTTTTATTTTATGCATTGTAATTTGAGGGGGGGTCTGTTCCCATGAGGTTTTCCCTCTTTCCTCATTTAGTTCAGTTTATCTTTTGTATTTGGGTACCTAACATGGCCTCATAGCCGAGACCCATTCTTTATTTTCACCATAGTGATGTTCAGGGGGGGTGTTGGAGTTACTTCACACACACCTAAGATTTATTTTTCCTAAGGTTATTGCTTGTTTATTAGTCATAATTAGTCATGAACCAGTCTCCTATATTTTAGGGAAGAATATTCCACCTAGAGAATATTCTCTTTCAGTTGACACTTCAGTTTGAATATTTGAGTTGAATTTAGATGTTGCATTGGTTTTGTCACCATGCAACATTGGGATCATCACCAACTCGTTACTCTTTGTCTAGTCAGTTAACTGAAGACTAGTTGACTAGTTAACTCAGTTAGGTGGCAGTTCACTCCCATAACTGCCTAAGAGACTAGACTAGGTAGCAGTTTACTCTTGTAACTGTTGGTGTGTGTCCAGATCAATCTAGACCACCACTATGGCTCATTAGTTACTCATTTATCCTATATATAGTGTAAATTATTCACTCTTTTGAGTTTGGAATAAGGTTAATGAGAATTCTTCCATTCTTTCTATATTGCTTCTTCTTTCTCAATTTCTCTTTGCAAATGTGTGTTGTATTTTCTAGATAGATCTATTCTGTGTAGGTTCAACACATTTACAGATACTACCTGTTGGAAGGTCTCTGAACCACTTCCTTTCATATTTTGCAAGGATTTGTGTAAACAACCTCATATTCACATCTTCATATTCTACTTCTTCCAAGTCTATGAAATCATTAAACCAATATAGATGTTTTTGGGCTGATATGTTACCTTCGACATCATATAGTTTAATGCTTAGATTGTAATCTTGAGGAAGATCATGTAGTTGAATAGGTAGTATGAGGGGAGAAAATATGGCTACCATAGCTACTGTGAGGGGTCAGAGTGGATGTTAGTTATGAGCAGGGATCACTACAAGCTTGACAGATGTGACCAAAACCAGATCTTGGAATCTCTTTTCGTCAAAGACAGTCTTGCTAATAAAAGATTCAGACTTAGTTCTTAACAAGGATTGTTCAAATTTCACGTCAAACTCAAGGTCTTTGATATTGGTCACTCTGTCCCTAAGAAAGGACATATATTGGTATCGACACAACAATGGAATTACAAGCCTTTCTTTTCTTCTATGTACAAGCTTCTCAGGGTCAGACACATGGATTGCAGCTTCTGGGTCTGGATTTATCTTGGTATGAGCTTTCTTAGGAGCCAGGATTTTTGTCTCACATGGTAATGTGCAACTGGTCATAGAGTAATGGAGTTTCCGGGGTAAAACTAATCTCATCCAATAAGGTATTTTATCCACTATCACCCTCAGGAATCAAACTAAAGATTTAAGTTGTTCTTCCAAGGAAAAAAATTTCAATTTTGTCACCAGCAACGATGACAGAATGTTAGCACTCTGTAAATTTTGTCTAGCTGAATAGACAATGACAGAGGTAATTGTTTCAAATAGATTTAGAGCTAAGGAAATAGCCTAATAAACTCAGAGAGGGCTCTCTCATGTCACTTGATATTTCATTGTAAATCGATGACTAGATTTGGTTTGTTTTGGGGTTTTTTAGATAAAGTTGTTGGCAAGGAAGGGGAGGAACACATAGGGATATGGAGTCAAAATTCTGAAAGTGAACGAAAACAATGCCTCTACCAATAAAACTCTCTAAAGGATAAAGGCTAAACGAGGATATGAATTTGATCTATTCTTAAATTTAAATAGAGTGTAGGAAGAGAAAGAAAACAAATAACTGCATCAGAGCATTACCGAAATGAATTCTAAATTAGTTAAGAAGACAATCACATAGTTTAAATTGCTTAAGCCAAGAGCATCACAAGATGAATTTTAGGCCTTTAACTCTCCAATTTAAACAGAAGAAAATGTAAATTAAGTGATAGGTCACAGGAAATACATATGATGAAAGGAAACAAATCTCATATCACCACCCTTTAGAATATTTTCATAGAGACTTCAAACTCTTTTTCATTTATATTCAATTCAGAATCAGAAAATTTACAAAATAGAGTCGGATACAACCAAAAGTTGATATTTCACTTTTGCCAACATTAATTCATTCTAATATCCCAATACTTATACAATTTGATAAAAATAACTAAAACCGAAGCGTTTCAGCTTCCAAGATAGTTTCGACTGACATGTTTCGGTATATGAAATGATTTACAATTATTGACAAAAACGTTTCAAAATTATGGACAATTTCTCTGATTGTTCGGTTTCTTTCCTGCCATCTGTCTCTCTCTGGTCTTCAGTCGTATCTGCAAATTTGATGACATTTGGGGATCACTTACTGGCTCCAACGATATTGCACTTTGTCTTACCCGACTGAATGATTTCCTTCCATTGTGAATCAGAGGGAATTCTGCAATCCGTCATCTCGTTAATCAAAATCTCTAAGTCAATGCACATGGCATAGGACATAGTCGGCATGCCAACTTTCACTATTTTGAACTTATTCAAAATTTCAAAGTCTGTAGCCAAATATTCTACCAGACTTGGGCCTTTCAGACTTTCTTCTATGGATTCAAATTTAGAATGGTCTATTCTGCATTGCATGAGGAGAGTATTGTAATATTCCTGATTGTATAATAAACCTTTTCCATCCCAAAATGATGGGAGCCCTTTGATAAACAATTGTTCAAATGCATCTTTAAACTCATGTATGTTGTGCTCCATTTGCATAGCTTTGTTTTGGACCAATCTAAGAAGATTATGTTTGGCGATGATTTTCCTGGCTGAAATTATCAACACAGTCATGTATTCTACCCTGATAGTTTGAAGATCGACAGTTGGCATAAAATTTATCAAGTCAATAGAATTTTGGGCTCATTCAGAGGGCTTCTTGGCTAACACTTCATTGACAACATCACACCTGCTCCGAGCTGCATAAACCACACTGCATTTGTCATTTATAAAATTTAGATAAACCCTGAACTTAGTAGCTTTTGTAGCAATAACATCCCATATGACATGTTTGTCTCCTTGCAATAATGTTTTGTGTTACGCCCTAATATTGGCTCATTACCCCTTAATTGGGGCATATTATATTAGTAATGTTATTTTATTTATGTCGTCTTTAGGCCATTAGTTGTAATTAGACCTCCTAGTCTCCTATATATACCAAGGAGACATTTTCATTTTGAATCATCTTGTACTTGAACATTTAAGTGGGGTAAAAAGAGGTTTCCCCCTCGAAGAGGATTATTATCTGAAATTATCTCTTTTTCAAGGTGTTGAGTACTTTTTCTGAGGTTTTTCTATGCTATATTGATATTTGTTTCTTAACATATGGTATCAGAGCTCAAGGTCTTGGGGTTTTGCTACTACATGTTAGACACCTTGGAATTTTTGCTATAACTTTTTTTCTGCAATGTTTCAGAAGGAATGAATTGGAGGATATTTAGTAGATGGATCAAGGTACGTTGGGTTTAAAATTCAGCTCTTGAGGCATTATACTTTTGGATATACAGCCTATACAAGATAGGGTTCTGGAGTAATATTGAACTGATTCATTGCGGAATTTTCACTATAAAAAAAATTATGTAACGTTTCAAACCCTGAACTCCTGAGGATATTTACATAAATTAATAAGGTATCTGTGGTACAAATTTTAGATTCTGGGTTATCTTAAATTTGTAGATACACCCTGTGTAAGATAGGGTATCTGATTAGTCCTATTGACTAGTCTCAAGAAGGTGTTCCAGGTAAAATAGTCATAACTTCTTCCTAGAGTATCCAAATTGAGAGGGACTAGTTTCATTGGATCGCAGAAAATCTATAGTATTTCTTGTGTGAGTTTCAGAATTTTATATGAATTATTTTGTGTGGGGCATGCTATATGTTAGCACTTTGTAATTTGCCTAAGGCTGCGAAGGCAGGTAACCTCGAACCACTTCGAGTCTTGGATCTAGCCCTCCAAGACTTAGAGAGGGATCTCTCTTTTTGATTTAACTTGGTTTGTATGGGATGGATTTTAGGCTAGCTATGAAAGTATGGGGTTTTTTATTTTTAAATGGTTAGTTTGGGACAACAAGGAGGGCCATTGGGAAAATGGGGTCTGTGCTTAAAAATGTGATTCACTTTCAGATCTGGACAAAGTTCTTTCACAGGGAAAGGTAGCGGAAATGTTGGATCGAATTAAGTTTTGATGGTGTTGATTTGAGGAAGAAAAAGGGGAGGAAAAAACCAAGCAAAGGAGCAGCTAAGAATTCCTAAACTAGGCTTTCAGAAGAAAACATAAAGATTATCACAAGATCAGATGCAGAGTATCTGCTGATAAATTATGCTCTATTACTCTTCTTCTGATAATAAGAAATTGAAAACAAACATAATAATAACAGGAAAAACTTAACAAAGACAAGAAACAACACCAACATCTCCACACAGGAATCCTGTGAACAGCATGCTCATTTCTGATAGATCATTTGAAGATTACAAAAAGGTTTTCTGGCTAAGCACAGCCCACAGTCCAGCACAATAAAACATCTCACAGGTCGAACAAGGGAAACTTCACACAGGTTGAAACCCTCTCCTCTTAGCCCAGTCCAACCCCTGTTCTGTCTTTTACAGCTATATAAATACAAAATCATCTCAGTCTTGAGAAGATTCGAGATTTAACTCTGCTTGCTAAGAATAGAAAAATAGTTACAACAACATATTTCCACCTGTAGACTCTCTCTAAAGCAAACCCAACAGTAAATTAAAGGAAAAACTAAATCTAGAAATTGGTGGTTGATCGTATCAAATTTGTTGAGGGGTTGTGATGCCTATCCCTCGAATCATGGAAACAATGGCCATTTGTCCCTTTGATTGCCTCGGATTCTGGAGGTGATATTATTCTTGTTGGATTTCCTCCTGTAATTTCTCAACTGTAATTTGAATACCCTGCTGGAAAATGCCACTTGTGCTCTGCTGATATCCAAAATATTGAACAGATTCACCACCTGATGATGATATGCGCCTAGAAAGCTGGATAATTGGTTGATATGAGGGTCTAGATATGATTTTTAGTTATTGAATTACTGCCACCTGCCCTTGACTACCAGCTGCATTTGAAATGATGCTCCAAAACAATGATGCTCTGCCACCTCTTCCACTGAAACTCGTATTTTCTCTTTTGAGTCTCTCTCTCTAATGGTTACTGATGTTTCTGAGTCAACCGTTATTGCAAATGGCACACCTAACTCATTCGTTCTTGCATATGTCTTGCCAATGGAGGTGTCTTTTATATCTATCTTGTGGGATATACCTGCTCCAGTTAATGACTTTGAAACAAGTTGAGTTGTTACCTCGTATTTCTCATTTTACACCAAAGGGAACACTGTGCATTTTATTGGTGCTAATAATGGTGAGAAACTGAAAACGTTGTATTGTTCATCCCCAACCTTGCTTGTTCATGTATAAAAGTAGTGCTCATACAAGCAGTAAATGATTCTACCAACACCAAACGATGGCTCAGTCACAGAAAGTGTGAAAACTCTCTGTTTCTCTTTTTTTTATTTCTTTAGATATAGAGACCATGTCCTTTGTAAGAGTGACAGTTTGGCCAAGTGTGCAAACTTGAAATGGTGCCTTCCCTTCAGACTTCAAATGAGATTTAAGTTTCATAGCTTCTGCTTCACTCATGGATTCTAAATCTTCAACAATCATCTTTTGGTTCTTCTTAAATGCCAACCCCAACTCTCTCTTTGTTGGAGTTATAACTAATTTCTCTACCTCCCTGGGTTCTGGATATGTTTTATGAGCCACAAGAGGCACAACACTTTTTCAGTGTGTGCTTTCAAGTCATAAGCAGATCTATCTGCAAGACCAACACATTCAACCCATCCATAAGAACACTTTATTTCTGCATCCCAACAGTTTGCTGCATAATGAGCCATTTCGTTTTGTAAATGCTACCTGAAACGCAAACGCTCCTTATGAATTCCAAGCGTTGTTAGAAACAATTAAGTCCTTCCTATGAAGTACCCCAGCTTGCATATCAACCACCATAGTTTGTTGTGTCTCATTTTCTCTAGGTTCTTGACTACTATGACCTTTATGAGCGCCCTCCTGCTTGACATTAGAATCCTCTAATACCCATTCTTTAGCAGTCGCTTGAAGATGATCTACCTTGGTTTCCAGTAAGTCCTCTGCCTCATTTTGTTTATCATCCAATACTTCCTTTCTACAACGAAGAACATCTTCCTCATTGACCCAATATTGCTTGGAATCTAAATCCAGTAAATCACCATCCCCTTGAAGTTTCCCAGTATTAACAATATCCTCTCCATCCATCCATAAATGAAACTTCTGATAATGAACCTGCTAAACGGTTAAGTTGTAAGAGGTTTATCTTTGCGATCACATCTATAGACCTTATGAAATTTAAAATAGAAGGATTGGATAGCCCTGTTAAAAGAAATCCATGAAAATCCTCTCTTTTCCAAACCCAGAGAGAACCATCAGTTACATCACGGGCAGAAACTTGAAGAGGTTTGTTGTACATAAGTGCCAACTCCCCAAAGCATGAAAAATTATTAGAACTGTAGCGGTGCACAACTGTGCCAAGATCCTCATCGAGACTCCTCCACTCTTGTTCTTCCAAAATGGAAGAATCAATAAGGCATTCCCATCACACTTACGGGTTTCAAGCATGCAACTACCCAACTAGTCGAAACATGAACTCCATTACAGATGGCGCATCATGATCCGAACCTGCAAACATTAGCCATCAATGCCTGGCCATTACTTAAAGTTGCATAATAAAACCTTCCATATGATCCTTCTCCAATCAAATATTGGGGCCTGAAATTATATGTTTAAAGCTCGCAAATACCCACAGGCTGGGAAACCAATGACAAAACCCTTTATGTTTGCTAATGACACCTGTGTGACGGATTGTTTGTTTTGGACATTTAGCAGTTCATTCTCCCTTCACTCTACATCTTACTCTGGTGCCCACAAATTCACCTCGACAGCTTCCAAACTCCTTGGCGATGGATGGAACAAGAAACTGCCTCCAATTTCGTGTTCAAACAAGAGATCGTCGGATGTCCTATGAGGAATCATGATAGAAACAGGCCTACGCTTTTATTTCATTTTTTTTTTTCCTCTGAGGGAAATATCCCACATTCACGAGGAGAAAGGATTTAAAAGCATTTGTATATGTGAATATTTGCATCGTATATTCGATGATATGAGCCCAAGGCTATGCTTGGAGTTAGGCATTAGTGCTGGCGTGGGCTTGTGTGTTTGTTGTTGGTGCATGAAAAGGCGCTTATCCTTGGTGTCGAATATTCAGAGATTGGCCTTAGGCCAATGTTATATTTTTGGCAAAATATTTAAATTTTGATAAACAAGCCAAACTCTGCATAAAGGCCGAGGGGCCAATTTTTCTAAAAAGGACCAAATTTTGGCGAACAAACCAAATTTGTATTTGCCCAAAAGAATTAAACTTTTCTATTTCAAACCAATTCACAACCTTTTTGCTAAAAAAAGCACCGAAAATCGCTTTGAAGCTCATGCACAAGTACTCATCTTATGCTTGGTCAGTGTCGGGCACCTTCTGTCGCCTTCGCCATGTGTCATGAGAAAAACACATAATTCCTGAAACAGATACATATTAGTCAAAAAACTAATTCCCCTATTATATAGGGTTCTAACACTATACAAGTGATATCTCCTAGAAAGGAAAAGCATCGACAAGTTGTGGGGAAGTTACCGTAAATTCCACTTGGCACATCCAATTTTGATCAGACCTATGTCATTTCAGAGAAGAAATATCAGAGAACTACATAAAATAAATTTTCATACCCAGAAGGGCCGAAACTTGGGAGATACAACAGAAGAAATATTGTCTAGCAGAACCACCTCAAAATCAAGGTTCAAAAGTGATACTTGGCCAACATGCCA
>SNQJ01S0042462.1:78052-120798 GCA_010110895.2 Picea sitchensis
AGGCCATTAGTTGTAATTATACCTCCTAGTCTCCTATATATACCAAAGAGACATTTTCATTTTGAATCATCTTGTACTTGAACATTTAAGTGGGGTAAAAGGGGGTTGCCCCCTCGAAGAGGCTTATTATCTGAAATTATCTCTTTTTCAAGGCGTTGAGTACTTTTTATGAGGTTTTTCTATGCTATATTAATATTTGGTTCTTAACATTTTTCCTTTCAACCTGGTTTTCAGCTTGCTCACTGTCTCTTGCAAATCTTGATTATCTCTGTGAAGTTGAGCCATCTTCTCATCTTTCACCTTCATCTCTTGTTTCAAATTTTCTATAACTTCGTTGAAACCTTTGATATCCCCTATTTTGATGCTGACCTAGGACGTATCTTAGACCAACCCTTCAGTGATAGATCCATATTTTGTATTATTAGGTACAATGACATTCATATCTGATGTCGTTTCTTGTGCTTGTGACCAATTCTCTTTATTTTTTTCCCACTGCAACACTTTAGCTTTGTAATTAAGTGCTTCTTGTCTGAATGTTTCCTTCTCCTCTTCCAAATCAATCAGTTATGTTGATTGTGGATGGTCTATAGGTGACATCTTTAGCCTTTTATTTAATCTTTGGATCATCTTATCCTTTTCATCCAGAGAAGATTTCACCCCTTGAGGACCTTCATAATCTATCCTTTTGACCCATGCCATCCAGGCTTTTCTAGATGCATTTTCCTATTTCAATTTTCCATCTAGTTTGAGTGCACGTATTGTCAATCTTGCAACCCTCAGACCTAAACTCAGATAATCATAATATAGCATATCACTGACATTTCTATGGAAATTTATTTTGTCAAGGACACCAGTATTTTCATATTGCATTTTGATCTCAGATACCTTATCATCATCAAACACTGCTATGTTCAATGTTTTATTTTCCGCATATTTGAATGAGAATAAGGAAGCTTTAAACTGGGAAGCCTTTTCCACTTCAAGCAAAAGGTCCCTTATTTCATTGTTGGCCATACTTCCCTTCACAGTGTACTGGTTCATTAAATCTTCCTTGGACTGATAAACTGCCCCGGGCTTTTAGCTAAATATGTGTTTCCTGGTGCTAAAAATCTTTGTATTGCTTTCAGTCTGTGGCTTGTTTTCCATACTTGCTTCTTCATTCTTGGTCATGCATTCTATCATTTTCATGTATGTTTTCTCTTTGGGATATTCTTCTTCCAGGTCAATTATTTGAGAGGATGATGTGATATTCATTTTCTTGAGAATATCTTGATGGCTACTAGCGCCCGTAGCCTCTGAACTTATCCTCTTGTTGTAGACTCTCATTTTAGGATCTTTGACAATCGACCTAGGAGAAGTTGTTTGTGTTGGGCTCTATTGATAAGCTAGTTCCATTTTTTTTGTTTGATCATGTTGCATAGTGACCTCCATATGTACACAAGTTTATAGATTGGAAAACTTATCGAATCCTTCAATGTGCTTGTGTTCATAGGGACCTTGTATGCTTGCTAATCTCCTCTTTGATATGATCTAGTGAGGATCGTATTTTCTTCCTTGCAACTGTGTGAAACCAAATTCACTGAGTTTGGATTGAATCTGAGGCAGACATGACTTTTTTTTCACCACAAAGGGACCTACTATGAAAGGAAATTTTAGATTAGAAGCCTTGAGTTCTTTCAAAAAATTCTCAGTTTTTGAGATGATCCTCTGTCTTATGAACTCTAAAGCAAAGATTTTGGGAGTCAAAAAAACTAGTAAAAGATAAGGTCCTTCTTGGTAACCATATACCCAAATTACAGTGGATTGTATGAACAACATCCAGTCTCCTACCTTGCTCTTTGGATTTGGTTACAAACTGGTTTTCATCTCTTCCAAGACCCTTGGCAAGTCTGAACCGAAAATAAGACTGTACACCCTAGACATAATCTTATTGATGAAAATAAGCATGGTAATTATTTTACACTCGGTTGAAATAAATGCAGTCTCAAGAAATTCGGTTTTGTTAGATTCCAGGAACATTCTTAACAAGTGCATATAGCACCTAAAGTGCCTTAGTGAGTTGAAGCTAATTAGCTGCTAATGTATATTATTAACAATAAATTTGTCAAAACTGACACAAAGTGACTGACCAGACTCTAACATAAGTAAAGTCAACAGGAAACCTAACATGACCTCTACCACAAACTTGTCATTATCTAGCCCCAATATTTGACTCAACAGAGAATAGGCCCATTGGACATCGATGACCATGACACTTACATTGGTAGGTAATGACAGACTCTCTAATTGGTGTTCAAGTTTGACGATGGTTTGCAGAAATCGACCTTTTACTTATGGTGGGCATTCTCTATAAATTGTGATTATATTTTGTTCCTCAAAGGGCTCTGACACTGTGGAGGAGTACTCTGGTATATTAAGGGTGTTCCGGAGCGATGGACTCTCTACTTCACATAAAAATTTTGACCCTAATTTATTCAAAATGACTCTTTCTTCCTGAGAATATCGTTCTGCACACCAGCTTACAAATTCATGGAAACAAAATAATAACTCTATGACATAAGGGGTGATGGACGTTTGAGCTACTTCGAGGAAAACAATGCGCATTCCAACATTGTCCAACAAATTCGATTGTGACACAGAAACGGGCGAGACCATTATCTCTGTGTCGAAAATGTCAAAGTCTCTATCAATTAGGGCTTCTTCTCTGGAGGAGATGTCTTTCTCATTTACAAATAAGATAACAGGATTAGTGGCCATGGTGAAAAATACTTGTTAAGCGACGAAAGAAGAATGACTCTGGTTCAACTCTAATCTTGAGTTTCAAATGGATGCTTTGAGCCAAATTTATGAGAATTTGAATGCTTCAACTTATCATAACATAATGTCGAGGGGTCTTCCTTTTATAGGTACCTATTGACATCGAGTTGGGAGAAAACCGTTTTAGGTGGACCACTTTTTTCCCCGATGTGCCTCTGACGGTGCCACGTTTCCATGATTTAAACCATAATGGTTTTCCCTAGCCTGCCCTCAATTTATTAACCTTCACGCTACTTGAATCACTGATATGAGTTTCAATCATTGATTCAGGCTGCTGTAAGATCTATGGTCCGCATTTACCGAGTGACTTGGCATCAGGGGTTGGAGAAAGTGGTTTTAGTCAGACTACTTTTTTCCCCGATGTACCTGTAGAGGTGCCACGCATCCGTTGATAAAACCATAATGGTTTGCCTTGGTCCACCCTCAAATCTTTAATCTTCACGCTATTTTAATCCCTGATATGAGCCTTAGTTGTTGATCTAGACCGGTTTTGAGATCGATGGTTCGTCGAGATTTACCCTTCACACTTTCGCTATATTTCTCTATATGTCACCAGGTATAGCCAGGTTCTCTAAATTATCATATCTCCTTAGCAACATAGACTTTCACTAAAATTCTGACACTTGGATACCATTTGAAAATTATATGGTGATAACAACAAGTATGACTCAGGTTCTTCAGTTTCAAAGAATGAAAGCAATTATTGGCCCTTGACCAAGTTATGAGGACCCTTGGTCATGTTTGACCTATTATTGGGACTTTGACAGGCTGTCGAAAGCGGAGCGCAAGGCAAAGAAGAGATCATAGGATCTCCAACCCTTTTTAGGGATTTTTGGGTTTTGGTTTTATGTAACGGGTATGGGGATGTCGACCCATGGGTTTACCCATGTTTAGGAACAACATTGTAATTTATAAATAGAAGACTAGGTGATGTAAGAAGGAGTCATTCATTTGTGAGTTGTGCTAAGTGAAAGTGATGGTTGTAAGTTCTTTGTGCATGTTATGTGAGATTTGCAAGGTTGAGTGCAAGTGACTGTAAGAGACTGTATGTAGGCTTTGTGTTGTAACCTAGCTTGGGGAAGGAGGATCTAGTGAAGTGTGTAGATCTCCTATCCTCTGCAAAGTAAGATATCAAGGCTCTGTGCATGTAGAATATTGACAAGAAGAAATAAAGAAGAAGAGTCAGTGGATGTATCCCCAGGGTGGGGGTGAACCATGTATATCTTGTGTTGTGTTTTCTTTGTGGTTTATGGTTGTCCTCTTGTTTATATGGTTAAATGTTGAGTGCTCTAATATATGCTTAGAAGGATATGATATGGTAGCTTAGTGATGAATAATGTGAATGAAGGTTAGATCTAATATATGTTGATGTGCTTAGTGCTTGAATATACTAGATCTAGGTGAATATTGCTCTGGTCTCTTATTAGGGTTTAGTTGCGCTGTAAAATAACACTAGATATTGATGAACTATAACTGCTAAGTGATATGTTAAAGTGTTACAATCACAAATCTGTGTCCCAGCTAAGGTTGTAGACACTGGAGTCCTGCAACCACCCCTGCCTCTAGCTCAGGTGAAACTTCATATTCTTCGTAGGTGTTGCCGAAAGGGTCGGTAGTTAGGGTTTTTTTGGTGCATTGTTTTAGCATTGAACCCTAGGTCTTCCCCTATGCCAATAAATGGTTCTGTTGTCGGGACTTGAAACTGTGATTGTTGGAAACTAAGGAAAAAGGAGCTTTGTGTGGAGATATGACTTGAAACTGTGAAAGCTTTGTGGGTAGATATGTTTCTCTAGTATGCAACATCCTACTTAACTTATGAATCTCTATTCTAAGAAAATAAGTATGATCTGAAGAGAAGAGGTAAGATATGAAAGCTCTGTTCTTTATTAAAGGTAAGATAAGTGGAATTTTTTGTTTCAAAAGTATGGATCTAGGTATGTTTGATAAATTTTGTCCTAGCTTGAAAAGTAGGGCACAACTAGATGAAAGAAGGTTTAATGTGAGTAAATTTGATAAGAATAGTTAAAGATATGTTATTCCTATGCATAGAGAGAATGTTTTGACTAACAATTGGATGCAGGATCCTAGAAAGAATTTTTTGCAGGTTAGCTACTATGATCCTAGTGCACAGTACAGGAAAGGTTGTGGATCCTTTCAAAGAAAGAGAAGACTAACTCTTTGTTACAGTTGCAGAAGACCGAGACATCTTGCTAAGGAATTCCTTGATAGAATACCTAGTTTTCTTTGTTGCAAATGTGTGGACCATGAATTTTTAGATTTCTCTAGAATGATTGCTAAGATTGAAAGAATGAATATGAGACAAGAACACCCTAAGAAAGATCAAGACACTGAGACCATGGTAGAACCCTAGAAAAAATTAGAGACTGTATTGCTGCAAATGAAAGAAACCCTGAATGACCATCGAAATATCAACTTAGCAAAGATCCTCAAAGAAAAAGAGTGCAGAGAAGCAAGAATAGGAGACTTCAACATTGACTATGTTCTGGATGAAGACACACAGGTGAATATTATGACAGAAAAAACTTGGGAAACTTTAGGAAAGCCTGTTGTGATTCCTTCAATGGGAGGAATAGGATTATTTAGAGAAAATATGATAACCCTACGTGGAAATCTCACCCAATTATCCATGAGCGCTCATGGAACTTCAACAGAGGAAGAATTCGAGGTTGTTAAATTTATTGAGAACAATGCCCCATTTTCTATGTTACATCATTACCTAGAAGCATGAGAGATCTTCTTGTTGATTGTGTAGTTAGCCCAATATTGAAACTTTAACCCACCATTGTAAACCATAAGGATAGACAAGCCACTTGAAAAAATATTATGGGTTAAAAGGTCATAATTTCATTTATTCTAGGGATTGAATAAGGGGTTGTATAGTATGGAGCTAGGCGAATGAGATATCTTCTTGTTACTTGTGTTGTTTATATATGGGAGTAAGTTAATACCTATACAAACTTGACCTCCTTTTAAAGGTTTTGAAGTTAAAAATATTAATAACTCACCTAGAAAGTCAAGTTTGTCCACTTATTAGCTCACTCCTTATTTATTTCATTAATAAAGGAGACACTAGCTATCAAAACTCATGATAGAAGATATGTTTGTGATTACAATTTGGGTCGATGGATCTAAATTTAATAAAATAAAATGAAAAACAAAAAAAATGGCATAAAAATCCCATATTAACCCTTATCTTTATGCATACTTATTTTTTTATGTGTTTTAAGGGTTAATAGGTATTTTTAAGATGAATTTATCACTTCTATAACTATAAAATATATTTCTTAATAAAACTAGGGTATTTTAAATACTTAATATTGAATAACAATTATTGTATACTTACAAGTGATTAGTAGATTTAAGATTAAGGAAGACAATAAGAAGAAGGTGTTATTACATTTGTTTGAGGAAGGTCAGGACCAAGCCATGATGTATACATACCCTATCCCCCTGTGGGTTTGAATATGTGACTTCCAAGGAGGAAACACATATTCTCAACCATTACAACCACTCACGCATATCTACCCTATACATATTATAGAATTACAAAGTCTATTTTCTCAAAAAAACATAGATTTTTTCATCATCTAAAAGAGTATATGTTTATTTTGTAATCATTTTTTAATAAATTTAAAGTTAAGAATTATCTATGATAGCCATATTTCAATAGTATTAATTGGTTAATATATCCTAACATATAATTAATTAGTCACAATAACCACCATATTTAAATAACACCATAGAATAAGATGGCATCTTAGCATCTAGGGTTGTTGAAAATCCCAAACATGTTGTTGTAATATTTTCCACATACATTGTTACGTGGAAACTATCTCTATGGATAGGGTTAAACCACAACAGATGGAAATGACTGTAGAAATAAAGTATAATCTCACGTATGCTATATAAACAAATATGCTAGCAAGACAAGATAAAATTCCTACCTCGTCCAGACATTTGATGAAGTCCATCGTTGGGCACTTGACTCAAATCAATACACCTGCAACTTGTCCTCAAAAACCAAGAAACACAAGAATACGGTTATACTATATAATTTTGTCACATCCAATAGCATAATCCATCGCAATTAATAAAAAATATTCCCATGGAATAACAATTCAAATGTTTGAAATATATTAATTGGATGAGAAAGGATTATTTCTATTAAAATGTAATTAGCATAAGTGAATGAATTACAAAATTCTGTGTTGGCACGGTTCAGAACCGACAAACTAAGTTCCTTCCAGTTGGGCCTCCACCACTTCAATCCTCCACCAAAGGCAAGATCATATAAGAGAGACAATGAGGTTCTCAATCAAGTAGGGAATATCTTAGGGGTTGAACAATGTGTTTAGACTTAAAAGGACAAAGGGATGCAAACTCAATATGAAGTGCATAATTTCTCCAGAGTAACTTTGCTCTCAAAGTTGAATTCTTCTCCTCTTTTCCATAGCTCGGATTTGACCCATTTGTAGCCTTTAAGTGGAATTGAAGGGTCAAGTTGGAACGTTTCCAGTATATGGAAGGCCAAGGGTCATAGATCTCATGACGTGGCATGGAAACCCGACACCATTTTTTTAATTTTGGGCACAAATACCGATGTACGCGAGTTGTAGTGGTGCAACCTACGTATACGCATGTTGTACTATATATAGGGCATGTATATGTGGAAAAATAATGTTTTTATCTGTGGGAATTGCAAAAAGGGACTTCAAGTTTGCATAGGTAAATGGAAAAAGGACTTATGTGCAAGTTTTCATAGGGTGAGGCAAACCTATCTATAACAGATGCCCACTACTGTGTCAGGTCAGAGGAGTATCTTCGATGGTCGAAATAAATTATAAGACCCAAAAGCGGATTTATGGGGACCCAACTAAAAGAACTAGTTTCTCATTACAATCTGTACTGAGTTTCCATACATGGATTCCAGTTTGAATTACACTATAGATCCATGTGAAAATATACAAAACAGTTTTCCATTGCCATGAATAGGCAATACAAAGGTGGCTACATGAAAAAGTTTTTCATAGTCACGAACAAGGCCTAATAAATCCAGTCTCAAAATCAATCTGAAGATATCTATATACAATGGAGTATAATATGATCTCCCATGATCACTAAAGTCACATATGTATTGGTCCAATCAAAGGTGGCAACAAATCAGGAAAGTTGCGACTATAAACTGATGTCTTCAAGTCTTATACACAATCTGCCAAGGGTGCAAGTCTACATCGTGTGAATAAAGGAGTTGAGTTCGAGTACAATGAGACTTCGTTTGATTACCGATCATGAAGGTATATCGTTAACAAATGGGAGACAACCTACTGATTATGAAAGTAGGTATGAAGGAAATGAGTACAGTCTTAAAAGTGTGAATAAAGGATTCAAGCTCGAACACTTGAAGAATCCATCGATCAGGAGACATTGATGTATTCCCAACTGTCGATGGCAAGAGGACCTACCACTAATGACTGCAAGCCTCTAGGTAATCATAATACTCTAGGTCTCATCTCCAGAATAGATGAGCTAAAGTTGATGGAAGGAGACCCACTGAAAGGAGATAATTAAGGCATCTCTCATCATTCAGCATGAGGTAGAAACATCATATTGATAATTTGGAGGAAATCGGACAAAGAACATGTTTATGAACCAACAACCATGTGCATCTTTCTCATGTTCCAGGTGCAAGAGTTACACAAAAAAGACCCTCTAAATAAAAACCAATAAGGAAAAATGTTGACAAAGGAGAGAAAACCAACAATAGGGATAATGGCATCCAAGACACTGCACAAATCCCAATGTGTGAATAGATGTCTTTCCGTCAATCAAAAGGGAAAACACCTAGTCAGCGAATGATGATGAAATGTTGAATGTTGGGTTCGAGGTTACCTACTAATCAGGAAAGTAGGACCAGGGTGCTCAATAGGACTACAACTTCATGTGATTATGAGACACATTGAGGGTATGGCCGACATGCAAAGTCAAGAGTTTTGAGGACTGGACGACATAGGTTGATAGACATCCTTTGAACAAGAGCATGAGACATATGGAAGACTTTGGCAACATAGACTCAATGATGAAACTTTGTGATGCAAGAGGCATCAATCAAACTCTCCATAGGGACTGGAAGAGTAACCATTCATAGGATTTGTTGTAACAAATATTGAAATTTTGTCTTTCGGTCACCTAGGAGAATGAATGGAAGCATTGGCAGTGGAACGAACGCATACACTGAGCATTAAGACACATGGAGAAAAAGATCACAAGTCTAGGTTTTTTTTCATCGGGGATTTGGCCGACACAAATATCCTAATAACTACAGTGTCGATCCCCAAATTCACTAAATTATTAAAGGATAAGCCAGGTTAATTAAAGAATGAGAAAGATTAATGTTGACAAGTCTCATCAAGATTTCATGACTCGAGTTGCCTTCGTGCTTTAAGTTTCAAGTTTGTGATTTCTGAAACCCTGAAAGCCTATGTTTTAATCATGCTTAATCAGAAATCTAAGAGTGTTTTAACTTTTAATCAATCCCATCACAATTTTGCGATTTTTCATTTCTCGTGTCAAGTGTTATCGAAGTCCCGACACTTAAATCCATGAAAGGTTAAATATTAATTGCTAATCGTGATTAATTGAGAGATTAAGACAAATGATTATATCCTAATTAATCCCATCGCGATTTCTTGATTTGAGACTCCTTGCATGTCATAAATCTTGAAGACATGATACCCAAAACCCCGAAACCCGAAATCAGGACTCTAGTCGTATGCAAAAAGCAGCCTTGGGAAAAAAAAAACAGTTTTATCAGCCTTAGGGAGGCCATTTTCCATGTTCGAATATTCGATCAACATCTACAGATCCTAATATTTCTAGTGGTTTCTTCATAATTTCATTTGTATCTTGTGAAGGCAATCAAAAGTCCCCTAAAAGATGAGGTTCGTTTTCAGAAATGTGGCATTTTTTACTGTGTTGAGTCATCATTTTCAGATGATGATTCTGAGCGACTGGAGGATCATTTTGAGAAACGGGTGGACATTTTTGTGACTAAAACATATAATATCAAAATCCTCTCTCAGTTTTCCTATAGGTGTCACATATTGGGAGAATTCAATCCATCTTCGAGCCCTTTTTTTTGGATCTCATATTTTCCTGTTTTGACACATGTTTGTAAAATGTAGATATGAGGCAAATGAAAATGGATCTCAGGGAATTGAGAGGTTTTTTCTCAGAATAAAAATATGCACAAAAGCCTCTTTCCATTTATACAAATATTTCACTATTCGAGAGATATAGAGTTGTAACTGCAACCCTAGTTTTTGGCAGTTTGGCCCATTTTCTATGGCAGAAAGTTTCAAGAATTGGTTGTAACTGTTGTTATCTTTTATATTAGAGAGGATTTCAACCTCAATACATATATGAGGAATATGTGTAAAAGAGGTGAGAGGGGTAGTACCCCTGGGCTGTAGAACTTGTTATCATATTTAATAAAAGAGTGCAGAGCATTTTCGATCTATATCAGAGATTATTGTGATTTTGTTTCCAGAGAATGTCTTATTGCTTCGTTTTCACATCATTTCACTTGGTTTTATTTCATTTTATTCTCAATTTGTAATTGTGTTTGTAATGGAATTCATCTGTTTGTTAGATTCTATTTTGTTGGACAAGTTATAGGTTGTTTCTTGCAGAGATATGAAGGTTCAAAGTTCATCCTTTCTAGATGCTCTGTCCCAACTATCTCTTTCCATTGATTTATGCTTGGAATTCACTCATTGATAAGTGATCCTTTAATTTTGATATGTTTTCTCTTTATTCTGCTACCATACTTTTTATAAATCCTCCCCTCTGTAATCAGCTTCTATCTCACCTTTTATCCATGGATTTCCATTGCCGAAACACTCTTATTAATTTCTTGATCATTTGACTCCATGCCCAATGGAATACTTTCCGGTCCAACCCATCAACCCTAAAAATCCATAAATTTCCATTACCCACAGATATCCCCACTGTTAAGCCTATTGAATATCCTGTTGTGACATATTTTTGAGAGATCACTCTCGGGTTGGAAGGGAAAATATCCAATCAAAAGTGGTTTGAGGTTATCTTAGAATTTACTTGCATGCAACGCAAGTCAAGTCCGAGTGACAAAATTTATTTCATTTAAAATTTGCTAAGACTTTTCTCCATTACAGCCTAGAACAAACTCTTGCAACAACATTTTCTATTGTCATTGCCAGGGACGAAGGAAATAAGTTATCTTCCCTAGGATACAACAAAAAGTTCAGATCTATTTCTTGATGGTGAACAAGGGATAGGCATTCAATTGGCTATGATCATTCACCTGGTGACTCCTTGGTTGGAAGACTCTACATGATTCACTGGCAACTCCACTGGTCTCAAAATGTCAGATTCATTCGCCACTCGGATTGCTACAGGTTTTTCTCCTATGGAATTTACAAATGTTTATGGTTTTCCAAACACTATTCCAGACATTAAAGTTTGGGAAAATGTCCTTCCTAAATTTGGAGAATATGCGGACAACAATCCCGCCCAACACTTGTTTGAATTCCACAAGCTCATGGATGAATTAAATATACATCATAAAGATGTCCTCTTGAAACTGTTTATGTTTTCATTGGAAAGAGATGCTAGACTCTGGTATAAATATTTACCTCATTCCAGTATTCTTTCATTGAAATATTTTCACATACTTTTTCATCAACATTGTAAAAGAATCTATTCAGCTTAAATACTTTTGAGAGATTGATGTAATATATATAATTTATAGAATAAGCGGATCGTAGAATCTTCTTGAAGAAGAGAGAGGAATATCAGAAATTTCTCAAGTCTATGAAGATAATCAATATGAAGAAGAGTTGGTTGATAAAAAAGTAGGATCTGATAGCTCTTGTGATCACATTCGAGAAGGTATTTGGCATCATAGTTAGCATCTGAGAGAAAGAAAACAATAGTTGATTGATCCAGAATGGTCAACATGCAGAAGAGAAAGAAAACAATAGTTGCTTGATCCAGAAATTGCATAGACCACCTCCTCCTTTAACAGAAGAAGAGATAGATCAACTCTTGAACAATCATGTTGCAAACCCTCCTTACATAGATCTGCAGCATTCACATAGTCATGAACATGTGAGTGAAACTTCTTCTATTACTGAAAATGAAAATCTAAGTTTAAATCATGACAACCATGGAACTTTAGAGGAAGTTAGTAAACCAATTTATGATGATGATTTTCGTCCAGAGGATCATCTAGTAGACATTATTTTGTTTCATGAATAATATAGGGTTGTCGTGTTTAATAACCTTGAAGAATGTTTGTTATTCGAAGATACTTTAGACTATGATTTGGAGGAGTGTGGATCTAAGATAGATAGCTTTACGATTGATATTCCTAGAATTTGTTTGAGTGATGACACTCCTGAGATATCTGATGAACCTATTTATGATGAATATCCAAAAGAACAAGAAGAGAAAATTTATTTTTCATCACACACGAAAATTTACAGCAGTCCTCCTTTGTTTGATGAATGTGGTGAAAGTGTTTCTGAAGATGATGAGCAACAAAAAACTTTGGTTCAACAGGAAAGAAATCAAAAACATCATGAAAGAGATCAGCCTATGTATGACAGCTACCAAGAAGATCTTTGGACAGTAGGTGAAGGACATAAGGAGAGGTTACTGAAAAAATTGATCTCTCCTCCCTGTTTAGAAACCATTGAGCGACAAACCAGTAAGTTTCAATGTGACATTTTTGCACCAGTCAAAGAAAAAATCAGTAGTGGACAAAGTGTGCAAAAACATTTCAGACAGCCTACACAATAGGAGGAAGTATGGATTAATTGTTAAAGTGGTATATCTCTTCCCTTCTACGATCTAGTGGCAATTTATATGGAGTCAAAATGGGGTACTGAATTTTTTATTTCCAACTTCATGAAGTTTGAATTTCAAAACTATAAGTACCTTCTCCTAGGGCATGTTTTGAAATTTGCAGCTTCTCTTGTCATCCTTTTGCTCAAATATGGAAGTATAATTAAGTTTGTTAGTCGGATACTCGCTTGGTTGATTTGGAAGTTTTCCTATACTTGAACAAAGTAGTGATATTGGTTAGAGTAGGTAATGTATATAAATAAGATTGACTTTGAGCACTAGAGTACAACAATGGTTTTCAATATGTTTCTGATTTAGCTTGGAATCCAATATGGTTTTTTTTAAAGCATTGCGACTCCATAGCCCAATGAATTCATAAGAGTTTTTTTGTTTCGGAAAGGTCCAAGTAAAGTGACAGAGTTCATAGTTTGATAAGGATGATTTCAGGTCACCTAATGGATGAAGGAACGTGGTATATTGTTCTTGGTGCTTTGCAGGAAAGAACCGTCCCTGGATGGAGCCTCTGTTGTAAAAAATATTGAAATTTTCGATTTCAGTCACTTAGGAGAATGAATGGAAGCATTAGCAATGGAACAACCGCATACATCGAGCATTAAGCCACATGGAGAAAAATCTCACGAGTCCGGGTTTTTTTCCATCGGGGATTTGGCTGGCGCAGATATCCTAACAAATACAGCCTCGATCCCTAAATTCATAAAGTATTAAAGGATAAGCGGGGTTAATTAAATAATAAGAAAGATTAATGTTGACAAGTCTCATCGGGATTTCACGACTCGAATTGTCGTCGTGCTTTAAGTTTCAAGTTTGTGATTTCTGAAACCCCGAAAGCTTGTGTTTTAATTGTGCTTAATCACAAATATAAGAGTGTTTTAACTTTTAATAAATCCCATCACAATTTATTGATTCAGGATTTCTCGCATCACGTGTTATCGAAGTCCCGACATTTAAATCCATGAAAGGTTAAAGATTAATTGCTAATCGTGATTAATTAAGAGATTAACACAAATGATTATCGCCTAATTAATCCCATTGTGATTTCGCAATTCAGGATTCCTTGCATTTCATAACTCTTGAATACATGATACCTAAAACCCCAAAACCTGAAAACCCAAAAACCCGAAATTGGGACTCCAGTCATATGCAAAAAATGGCCTTGGGAAAAACAAAAACCATTTTTCTCAACCTTCGAGAGGCCATTTTCCACGTTCGAATAGTCGATCGACATCTACAGATCCTAATATTTATATTGGTTTCTTCATAATTTCATTTGGAGCTTCTAAAGGAATTCAAAAGTCACCCACAAGATGAGGTTCGTTTTCAGAAATGTGGCATTTTTTACTATGTTGAGTCATCATTTGAAAATGATGATTCTGAGTGATTGGAGGATCATTTTGAGAAACGGTCAGAGGTTTTTGTGCCTAACACATATAATATCAAAATAATATCTCATTTGTCCTACAATTATGACGGCAACGCAGCCCCTTCACAACCCGCAGGTCAGAAGGTCCAAACACACACATAGGATCTTCTCTTTCCACAACTCGAAGAACTGAAAAGATCTTCTAATTCCCTATCGGGAATTCTTCACCCACAGAATTCTTCACGTGATCCCCCTTTCTCTACTTGTCGGGAAATCGAAACTCGCGACTTCGCGAGTCCAAAGGTTGAACGGTGGGCTCTCAAATCTCCGAGACCCGATGACCAGTCAACGCTGACCTCCTCTTTCTTCTATCGAAACTTATGATATCGTGATTTTTCCACTCACGATGCCAAGAAAATCGTCTTACCAACTCCCGATGCCCGATACACCGAAACTCTGACGCACACGTGCGAGTTGACTTTTCTACTTCCCATCACTTCTCTCAGGATTTCGAACTTCACGGGATCGCGAATCCTGATGTCAATGTCTCGACACTTCTCGCTGTGAAACCCTGATGACTTATGCCACCTGTCTTCCCCTAACTCCTGCGGTCCCACACTGTCCCTCGACTGTCGGGATATCACAATTCCTATTGCAATAATTTGGAGCTTCGACTCATGAAACCCCGATCCACGATATGCATGTGGATCCAACGACCCTCATGGTCATGATCAACGGCTCTGCCTCTCCTGAGCTTGGAACCCTTTGGGAATACGCCACTATATCTCCCCTGCACCTTTCCATGATCTAATGGTTTACGGTGATTCACGAATTCTCCTCGGGGAATTTCGACTATCCGTTCCTTCCTGATAAATTCTGCGAAATGAATCAAGTACTTCCTCCACAAAGACTTGTTCACCTGCACACAAACTTGCATCTCTTTATTGAACACTCCAACCACAACTTCTCTATGTAATCCTTAAATGAATTCAGGGACCTATCCTTCCTGAGCTTTCCCCACTTCTTTAAGTTCTGAAAAGGAACTCCTTGCTCGCACTCCTTGCGGCAAACCTCAAATCACGACTACGTGTTGAAGTCTTTCGACTCTGCGCACACCTACAGCAGTAGTCCTTCAAGGCTTCACTCAGGTTCACAACCCTAAGACACTTTACCTGGCCTGCGCACTCCTTGCACAGCTCCTATACCCAGCTGCACCTTTTGGGATGAATGAGACAAAAGATGTCTCTATCTGAACCATCTGTCGACGCACTCCTTATGGACTATTCGACTGCACACCTTGCAGGAATTCTCTGGCGCAAATAGAGAAACAATTGAAACTCATCCCTTCTTCCCTTCAGACTTCAATTCAACCATGAAATCATATACACAGCATATAAAAGAAAATGTATAATAGGAAGCAGACATTCAAATGAGCATAACATCAATACAGAGAACAACACAAACCATGAATCTGAATCAAAGATTTCTTCTATTAATTCAAATGTTTGTACATGGGTGTTCTTACACAGCTCTCTGCACGCTCTTCTTCCTGAATGCTCTATCTATTCCTGAATTTTTTTTTTTTACAATGTACAATGAGGGTGTCTATATCCGTTCTCCCTCCTTCTTTCTAAAATCGTCTAATCTATGAATTAAAATCCTATCTACCTACATTAACTATATTAAATGTCAGTTATCTACTAAAGGACGAGAGCTATCCACTCAAGGTCCATTTACAATATACAAAGGCGCCTCTTCTTAAATGACTTCATTTAAGATCGCGCACAATTCCAAAGCATTTTCAAATTTTGTGCTGGCTTGTCCAGCTATCCTCCGCTTTCACGCTGGCTCGCTTGATGAGTTGGCGATGCTCCTGCATCAAATTATCACTGATTGGGAGAATCAAATCCATCTCTTAACCCTAATTTTTGGATCTCATATTTTCCTGTTTTGACACATGTTTGTAAAATGCAGATATGAGGCAAATGAAAATGGATCTCGAGTAACTGAGAGAGGTTTTTTCTTAGAATAAATGGATTCAAAAAATCCTCTTTCAGTGTATACACATATGTCTCTATTCGAGAGATACAGAGCCATAACCGCAGCCCTAGTTTTAGGTAGTTTGGCCCATTTTCTATGGTAGAAAGTTTCAAGAATTGGTTGTAAATGTTGTTATCTTTTAGATTAGAGAGGATCTCGAACTCAATACATATATGAGGAATATTTGTAAAAGAGGAGAGAGGGGTGGTACCATTGGGTTGTAGCACTTGTTATCATGTTTAATAAAAGAGTGTAGATCATTTTCGATCTATATTAGAGATTCTTGTGATTTTGTTTGTAGAGAATGTCTTATTGCTTTGTTTTCACATCATTTCACTTGGTTTTGTTTCCATTTGCTTCCCAATTTGTAATTGTGTTTGTAATAGAATTCATCCATTTTTTAGATGCTCTTTTATTGGACAGGTTATAGGTTGTTTCTTGCAGAGATATGAAAGTTCATAATTCATCCTTGCTAGATGCTCTATCCCAACTATCTCTTTCCATTGATTTATGCTTGGAATTCACTCATTGCTAAGTGCTCCTTGCATTTTGATATGTTTTCTCTTTATTATGTTGCCATACCTTTTATAAGTCCTTCCCTCTGTAATCAACTTCTATATCACTTCTTCTCCATGGTTTTCCATTGCCGAAACACTCTTATTAATTTCTTGATCATTTGACTCCATGCCCAATGGACTACATTCCAATCCAACCCATCAACCCTAAAAACCCAAAACTTTATGTTACCCACAGATCTTCCCACTGTTAAGCCTATTGAATATGTTGTTGTGACATATTTTTGAGAGATCCCTCTCGGGTTGGAAGGGGCAGTCTCCAATCAAAAGTGGTTAGAGGATATCTCAGAATTTACTTGCATGCAACCTAAGTCAAGTCCAAGTGACAAAATTTATTTCATTTAAAATGTGTTAAGTCTTGGCTCTATTATAGCCTAGAACCAACTCTTGCGACAACAGGAGAAAACTCTTTGTAATGAGCTTAGGTTCCTAAGGTCATGATAAACCCAAAATGTTTATTACAAGTGGATTCAATTTTGTTTTTCTTGATCAAAGGTGGAACCATTGTTGTTAATATAAGATAGTATTCCCTTCTTGCATGTCTTTTTTTGTTTTTTCATAGTCAAATGAATTCTATGATACAGAGGAGGAAACGAGTGTCACAAGTAAGAAAACCAGTTCCAACAATGGAACATACCTATGATCAATCAAAGGAGGTGCATGCAAGAGATGGACACTCAGGGGAATGTTTCCTCTTGGGTATAGGGTGTCAAGATGCAAAGGATATAAACGAGGCTCTGCTTGGTTGAGAATGCAAACTGTTGAGGTGAACGAATTATAACACAAAAGCAAGAAATGACAATGGGCTCAATACTACAAGCAAGGGCATGATATGTAATTACAACTTAACGCCAAAAATTTATTTTTTCATAATCTTAGTCTACTTGGTTTGAAAAGGGGACAAAATTGCACCAAATAGATGTCCTTTCAAATCCAATTTACAAGTGTGAAAGAGACAAGTTCACTCAAAAATATTTTCATTTTTTGAAAACGAGTCAGAAAAGAGCTTAAATCAAACTTGCTTGGGAGTATTCTAGGTATAGCTTAGCACATTTATGAGTAAGAAATGAGGTTCAACATAAAGTCATGTATTATATATAAGGGACTGGCGATGACCCCCTTCTTCCCCAAAAGGCTTCTCAACCTCCCGATATAGGATCATTCAATATATGAGTCAGCGTGACTCCTTATATTCTTCTTGGAACCCAAAACCTCTATCACATGTCCTTCCTTCTTCTAGCATAAGTTATGTGGTACCCATTGACCCTCTCCTTGACTCATTCTAGATTTAACACCAACAACACTATCTCTCTATGTTATACTCCCTCCTTGATGTGACCACGGACCTTGGCTATGGGCCATCTCTCTTTGCAATTCCGTACTTTGAAACATTCACGAGTGGCTTACTCCATTTTCCCAATTCCCGCATCAGTGAATTCCTTAGAACCAATATACAGTCAACGTTCCTCTCATGATCAATGACTTTGATCAACTCACGAGTTCGGACTTCGCGAATCCTCTCTTTTCCTAGTGCCTCGGGTATTTTCTCCTTGACTTATCCCTAACTGCATGTATCTCTTCTGCATGACCTATAGATCCAATGATCTAGAATCACTCATGCCTCTCGGCCTCGTGAAGATCTATGTTCTCTTCTGAAAAACCTTTCAAGGTTCCTATCCCGAAACCTCTCAATATTCTACCACCTGTCTCCTCCGATGATGGAATATTTTTTGGACTTCGATACTTCGACAAGTCCTCGACCCCTTTTAGCACACTTAGTGAAAACTATTTCTTTTCAAGACTTAGGTTGTTATTGAATTCCTTCTACGCTCCTTGCAAAGTTCTATGCAGACTCTTTTGCGACTTTGATCGACTTGAAAACCTTGAAAGTTCACTCTTCCTTTTTGAACTTCCTCATGCCCTCCTGGAAGATTCATGATATTCCTCCTGAGCTTGTAAGATGGACTTACAGTATCTTGGGTGCACTCTTTGTGCTCAACTCCATTCTTCAATCGCTTCTCCCTTAGCTTTACGAAAGGGTTAAGGCATCTCCTTTCCTTTGTCAATGCGCTCTTGCAAAGCCTTCCTTCCTCAGAATGTTCAGTAATTCTAGGATTCTCCTAAGGGTTCCAATGCATCCAAGTGTCTTGGTAGCATGTTTCTTCACACCAAATTGATGCCCTCCTGGAAGAGTGTTTTCGAGTCTTCCATAACCCTGAACTATGCTTCCTCCCACACAATCTTTCTTTCCAAGGTACTTAAACACCTTGAAATTTATCTGTGAGTCTGTGCATTAATAGGGTATGCCCTCCTAGAAACTTCTCTTCTGACTCCACCTATTTCAGACACGCACTCCTCACGTTGGTTCACAGAGTTTCCTCTCTCTGTCGCGCACTCCTTGCACTTAACCTAGAGAACCAGATCTAATTCAACACACTCACCGATAGAAAACTATATCTCTATCCCTGCAGATGATTTCTAAAATTCATCTACAACTCAAATTCATAGAAATGACATTCATAACACAACAACCATTATATAAAAATTGATAACAGAAAAAAATTGTTATTTTCTATTAATTGTGGAATGTCAAATTACAATACTGGATTCCAAGCTACAAATGAGTCTCGACTCTCTGCATTTCTCTCCTCTGGATAAATCTATCTTATCTAACCTCCTTCTACTTGGCTTACAATTATTTTTCATCAAACTTCAATAGCCTCTATCAGGCATACAATACAACAATTTATAGTGGTTCCCTCACAAGCCAAGAGGGGCTTATAGTGGTGTAAAATCACCATTCAAAATGCCTATCTAATGGGAAAATCACAATGATGGAAATCTGGTCCAAATCATATGCAGATCCCTCATGTCGTCAACCACTTAATGGTGACCTTATCTCTAGCTTGTGTGAATGCACATCTTGGCTCTTCCAGCTTGTCCTCATTAAATTCTCAGATCACGCTTTTGACACTCTGAGCAAAAATGAGAGGGAGACGCCTCTCCCTTTATTTAATGTGCACCATGTGTGTTAATCAGCTGGAGTGTGCTGAGGTGGAGTGATGCTCCTGCATCATACTCCACGGATACGAAATTCATGAGTTCCCACTCATTAGCTTTCCATTGTGGTTGAAGTCCTCCTCGATCCCAAACTTTCTCCTGGAATTGTCTTTCGTCTCCTCTTCTTTGCTTCTTCTACTCCTGCATCATCCCTACTACGTGTGAAGGTTCCTTTTTTTCCATCCTCCTCATGCTGACTGTTTCTTCTATCGACCCTAACATCAACTTCCTTATCTCCTCAACCACCTTATCTAGCTACTCCATCGATTGGTTATTCTATTGAAGACTAGCTCGATGCACTTATTCCTTGCCTCTGGGTAAATCACACTAATCTCCCATGTTATCTTCTTCATCTCTCATGGCTTGAACTTGCCACTCTGCTGCAACCTCTACTTTTGCAATCTCCTAATCACTAGGCCGCTAAACTACTACCTATGATAGATCGACTCATGCCAGTCCTTCGGCTGGTTCCTTTTGAGCTTCCTCCAGCTGCAACTCATGATGGTGTGTTTCCTCGGGCATGGACCTCTTATGGAAGCCACCTTATGGTTCTGGACTATCCAACCAATCCTCCAGTTCCTTTAACTCCAATTCCCATTGAGTGAGTAACTCAACCGGGCATTCCTCTATTTCGACAAAATTCAGTATTTGTTCCTCCTCCTTAACGACAGTCTCATCTTGTTGTCCTTATATTGCATCTACAACATCTATGCTAGCCTCTCCTCAGATGCTTGGAAGGAATATCTCGACTCCTCCAATGATCAGAACGGTCCTCTAATCTTTTTTCTTGACAGTGAAATTTTTTAACTTCTCATTGTCTTCATTCACACGACTCACAATTATGTGTGAATCTTCCTTTGAGTGAGGTATTTCTTCTTCCTCTTCGTCATCTGTCAACTCCCCCTGCTGACGTGAAATCTCAATTGAGATAATCTCTCCTCCCTTGCAAACTTAGAAAATTGGGATGTTTCCTCTGCCAACCTGGCAATCCATGAGATCCACTAATCCCTTCTCCTTTCCCACCTGGAAACCTACGACACCTCTGCCATGTCTCCTTCCTTCGTCACTGAGGTTTCCAACATGCCTCATCTACCTCCTTAACATTTCTTGATTTCTTATGGCCAACATATTTTGAACATGGAATATAGTTGTCCTCTTCAAGGGCCATTCATACCTCCAACGTACCCTTGCCTCCTGCTGCATCTTGAATGCTAGATTCTCCATATGGGATCATATTTCACTGAGCTCCTTTCTTATATACACTATGATTTTCTATGGGTAGAATCTCCCCTCACCGTGCTCATGACTTCCAATGGCCATCTCGCTTCACCTGCAACCCACCTAGCTGTTTAACATATGTTGCACACCTTGCAACAACCTCAATAGAGCTTTGCAATTTGTCCTTATAACTTACAGAAATCATTTCTTCATTAGCTTTGATACCACTTTTGGTATGAGAGTATATCTTGTATCTCATTCTCTCTTCTTGAGATAAATCAACCTATGATACCAGTTCTGGTATCAAAATATCTCTTGTATCTCCTTATCTCTTCTTCAGAGAAATCAATATCTTATACCACTTCTAGCACAAACCCCCTTCTCCCCCAAAGGGATCCTTGACCTCCTGGTCTAGGATCATTCGATATTTGAGTTGGAGTGACTCCTTAGATTTCTCTTGGAACCAGAAACCTCTATCACAGGTCCTTTCTTCTTCTGGCACAGGTTATGTGGTACCCATAGACCCTCTCCTTGACACTTTATATATTTAATGCCAACAATGCTAGNTCTTTATGCTAGACTCCCTCCTTGATGTGACCACAGACCTCTATTGTGGTCCATATCCCTTCATGCTTATGTAATTTGAAACTTTCGTGAGAATATTTCTCACTTTTTTCGATTCCCGCATCAGCGAATTCTTCAGGACCAATCCACGTTCCTCTCGCGATCAATGGTTGTGATAAACTCATGATTTTGGAATTTGTGAGTCCTGTATTTTCCCAACGCCTCGGGTATTCTCTCCTTGACTTATCCTGGACTGCATGGATCTCTTCCATTTTCCCTCGGGATCCAACCGTCTAGAATCACTTCACACCTCTTGGCCTCGTGAAGATCTTTGTTTGCTCCTGGAAAACCTTCCGAAGTTCCTATCCTTGAACCTCTCGATATTATGCCACCTATCTCCTCCGACAATGGACAATTTTTTGGCCTTTGGGACTTTGGAAATTCCTCGACCCCTTTTTTCACACTTAGTGCAAACTTTTTCTATTCGAGAGTTAGGTTGTTCTCTATGTCCTTCTGCACTCCTTGTAGAGTTCTACACAGAATCTTCTACGACTTTGCTTGGCTTGAAAACCTTCAAAGTTCACCGTTCCTTTGTGAAATTACTCGTTCCCTCCTGGCAGCTTCCTACTCTTCCTCCTAAGATTGTAAGATGGACTTACAGTATCTTGGGAACACTCCTTGCACTCAGATCCATTCTTTTATGGCTTCTCCCTTATCTTTATGGAAGGGTTAAGGCATCTCCTTTCCTTTGTCGATGCACTCTTGCAAAGCCTTCCTTCCTCATAATGTTCATTTATTATGGGCTTCTCCTAAGGGTTCCAACACATCCAAGTGTGTATGTAGCATGTGTCTTCACACCGACTCGATGCCCTCATGGAAGAGTGTTTCAGAGTCTTCTGTAACCCTAAACTATGCTTCCTCCCACACAGTCTTTCTTTCCAAGGTACCTAACCACCTTGAAATTTCTCCATGATTCTATGAATTAATCTGGTATGCCCTCTTGGAAACTTCTCTTCTGACTTCACTGAGTTCATACATGCACTCCTCGTGTCATCTCACAGGGTTTCCTTTCTCTGTCGCGCACTCCTTGCACTTATCCTAGAGAAATAGATATAATTCAACACACTCACCGATATAAAATTGTATCTCTATCCCTGCTGATGATTTCTAACATTCATCTACAACTCAAATGTATACAAATGACATTCATAACAAAACACCCATTACACAGAAATTGAAAACAGGAAAAACTGTCATTTTTCTATTAATGGTAGAATGTCAAATTACAATAGTGGAGTTCGAGCTACAATTGCATCTTGACTCTCTGCATTTATCTCCTCTAGCTAACTCTATCTTATATAACCTCCTTCTACTTGGCTTACAATGATTTTTCATCAAACTTCAGCAACCTCTATCATGCATACAATACAACAATTTATACAAGAGGGGCTCATCGAGCTTCCCTCGCAAGATAAACTAGTGGTCTCAAATCACCATTCAAAATGCCTATCTAATGGGAAAATCACAATGATTGAAATCTTCTCTAAATCGGATGTAGATCCCTCCTATCATCAACCACTTAATGGAAACCTTATCTCCATCTTGTGTGAATTCACAACTTGGCTCTTCCAACTTGTCCTCATTAAATGCCTAGATCACACTTTTGATTCTTTGAGGAAAAATGAGAGGGTGACGCCTTTCCCTTTATTGAATTCACACCATGCATGTTAATCAGCTGGCACATGCTGAAGTGGAGTGATGTTCTTGCATCAGGTACTCCCAGTCCTACGAAAAAAATCTTTGCATGAGCACCAAATGAAGTCGAGTATCTAACTAGGGTAGGCATGCTTGGTAAGTCTCTACCATTCGATAATGACACTTATAGTTGCAGATAGAAGGTTATGTTTCACTATAAAATGGGTTTGTACCTAGGGAATATGAGTGACAGTCATAGGACGATGCAAGTGTTCATGATGGATGGAAACCTATCCTATATGTTGGGTAACAAAAATACATGTCCAAAGTTACAAACGGGCAACATGGCGTTGAAAACCGCAATATTCCCTGGATAAAACTACAAAAACCAACTCAATCCATTGTTGTATTAGTCCATTAGGCCAAAATATTGTCCGAAACTATGCAAAGTGGGTAAATTTTTTCTATAAATAGTAAAAAAAAAAGTACTATACCATTTGTAATTTTTACCCAAATAGTGGATTTCGGACCAAATTACCTCTGAACTTCAACTGGTGATTACGGGATCTATGAGTGATGGAATCGATGACTGTCTGGACTAGGTAACTCATCTTCCTCTCCTCTTTCTTTTCATTGACAATATTTTGTAATTAGGTTCCATTTTTTAAGTTATTTAGGACGCAATTTGAAACTTTAGGTGTACGCGAGAAACAATTCATTAAGTCACATATACACATGACTATACGTGGCTATTTAAACAACAACCAACATATAAAAAACCATATATGCGACTGTGTACACTACATCTCGTATATATGTCCATAAATAAAAAAAATTAGTGGTTTCTAACTCAACAAAGGGTTTGTCTCTTCCAGGATGGTGATAAAGTAGAGAGAAAGAGAACATGAGGAGGTAGATGTTGCAGTGCAGAAATATCCAGGGGCCCAAATGGCCTTGAAAATATGTGGTCTATATAATTTTTTGGCTCTCAAAGGTATGAGGGCCTAAGTGATATTTCTACATTTTCTCATGGATTACTGGGATCCGGATGGTGAGAGATTCAACCTTGATGAACAACCATTAAATATTGAAGTTGAGGACACTTATTTCTTGATAGGATTGTCATGTCAAGGTGAGGTGATCAACCTAAAATCCCAGGGAGTTAGGAGCAGCATGAAAATCAAGGAATACATAGATTCTCATTGCATTGCAAGGACTGAGAAGGTTGGGATAAAACTCCCCATTAGAGAGATAAACAATCTTAGACTCAATATTGTTGTCCTTATTTTGACATGGATCACAAGATCGACCTCTTTGCACCAGGCATCGAGGCCATTTATGTTCTACTCAGTGGAGTGCTTGAGACCCACAGTTTATGACCGATACACCTCTCTGCTGGCTAACATGAAGAGACAGTTGATATAATGAAAATAGGGTAGTAAAAGGAACTTTGGGTTTACTTCTATCCTGTGTATCTTTTTCTTCGAGCGGGTTTCAATATTGGGACCTAGAGTTGAGATTATTCTACATGGACCTCAAGGTCCAACCATGGCATGGTGGACCGAGGTGATGAGGTGGAAAGGTTGAGGTAGGGTGCCAACACCCTACAATGATGAATTCTTCTTCTGGTGGAGACAACAGGTGATCGCTCTGGATGAATACCCTTACATAGGGATTGACTTCAGAGGAGATGCTGACATGCCATTACCACCAGGGTTCGCCTACAAAGACATAGGTATGTCAAAGTTATTTAAATATTTCATTTTTTTGTATTTTTGTATAGGAAAAAAAAATATTTTTGGATGATGTTAAGTACTAATTAGACATGTATGTGATGCAAACGTAGGTCCACGATGGCCAGACGGACATCCAGGACATCGTCGGAGGCACCAGGGAGATGAGGCAGTGAGAGGGGATCCAGAGAGAGTCCTTCAAAATTTGCAGGGAAACCTATCTCGTTTGACACAGAGGATTCATATGGTTTAGGTAGAGGATTTGTCAGAGGTTATGCAATAACAAGTGGTTGGTGTGCCCCATGCTTGGGTACGAATATTTTGGAATATCGCAAATGTCGTAGTTTTCTATCATGACACTCATCCAAAGCCACAAGAATATATGTCATGACTATTGTTAAATCGCATGTATATGTATATTGAGGGTTTTAACCCCAATTTTGTACCATAAACATCATATTTTTTGAAATATATAGAAAAGCATGGTTATTTGGATTTACTTATGTTACAATGTGTACATTGATGAGAATGTTTTCTTTGCTTTAGTTATGTGAAAATTTTCAATCTAAAACAAAATTAGCATATGCATCAGATACATAATTAGAACTCCTATGTATGTGATGATAAGTAATTAAATAAAATTGTCATTCCAAAAGTTGTACCCATAGGA
This sequence comes from Picea sitchensis, assembly GCA_010110895.2. Taxonomy (NCBI): domain Eukaryota; kingdom Viridiplantae; phylum Streptophyta; class Pinopsida; order Pinales; family Pinaceae; genus Picea; species Picea sitchensis. The sequence goes on from SNQJ01S0042462.1 coordinate 103,712, forward strand.
ATCATCTGAGTAGTGTAGGGTCACGCACATAGTAATTGTCATTCAACTGACATACTACTAATTGGGAGTCTAGGCAAACCTATAAAGAGAGAATACCATGAAAAATGGCACCGCGCAAAAGTTCTATAACGATGCTATATTTGGCCACATTATTTGTGGATGGCCCTACGCAAATGCCACCTGAAGACACTAGTAGACCCTCGGGTGAGTAAACAACCCAAGCAGTGGAAGCCAAGTTCTATGTATCATGACTATCCTCGTATGTGAATCTTAAGTAGACCGAAGACTCTGTTGACATCTGCCAACCAAGGGAAAAATCGATAAGAAAGTTGAAGATGAAAATAAAGGGAAAATATATATACACTAAATTAAATTAGTATACAAAGAGTTACGCCCAATGTTGGGGCTCAAGCATAATATATTTTCAAATAGATCCCATTCCTTGGCTCAACCAACATATTCTCTTCATAATATTATAATTCATAGGCTCCTTTTTCTAAGACATGTCAGATGATATAGGGACCGTGCCACATGGGCTTGAACTTGCCTACCCCTAGTCGTTCTTTGGCTTGATAATATAGATTTACCAAGTCACCCTCAGCATACAACTGAGGACAAACATACTTATTGTGTTGGACCATGACACTTATTTTTTTCTTCGATAGCCATAGAGGCATATCGACGCTGATCATCTAGACTCTTTAGGTGTACCAGGCGTCGTTCGAGATTGAAAGTGTCAGGTAGGAGCACAACTTCCAATATAAGAGAAGGGATTTCAAATTCAATAGGTAATATATACTCCACACCATGTACTAACTAAAAAGGAGAGAAACTAGTGGAAGTAATAATCGAGGTTCAGTATGCCTAAAGTGTTGGATAAAGCATGATATGCCAGTCATATTTTCTCTGGATGACATTTTTTTGCAGAAAGGTCTTGAGAGACTTGTTCGCAGCCTCTACTTGTCTATTTTCCTTGGGGTAGTAAGGGGAATAATGACCATCCTTAAACCCAATTTTAGATTTTACTTATTTGATCATTTCATTATGAAAGTGACAGCCATGATCAATGGAAATCTTACTCGAGATTCTGAACCTAGATATAATATGATTGAATAAGAATAAGGCAATAGTCTTCCAGTCAAATTTAACTATAGGCATGGCCTCGACCCACTTAGTAAAGTAGTCTATGAACAGGATAATGTGTTGATTCCCCCTAGGGAAGTTGGGTTGCAATCCACAAAGTCCAGCCCCCACTTCGTGAAGGGACTAAAAATAACGATTGGATGGAGAGGGGCTGGATGTGAGTGCATTTTCTGAGTGATAACCTAGCAGGAGTGACACTTCTTAACTGCTTCGACACAATATTTAAACATAGATGTCCAAACATAATTGGATCACAAACTTTTCTGGGTCATCACAAGCTCGGATAGATGACGACCACAAGCCCCATTGTGGCAGTTGTTTAGAACAAACTCGGCTTCTTTTGAGTTAAACAATGATGTAGGATATTGTCTACTCCTCGGCAATACAGAGTGTCAACAATGATAAGGTAGTTCTTAGATTGGTATCGTATACGTCATTGGTCATCTCACAAGAGATGTTGAAGAATGTTCAAAGTTTTGAGATAGAGAACAATGTATCCATACTAGGGGTCTGAATATGAGACAAGGAAAATTTGTTCATCCAAAAATGAATCAACATGAATACCATCCTCATCTAATCAAGGGAAGTCGGATATTTACTCTGCAAAAGCTAGTGATTTTTTGGATTTCGCAGAAGCAAAATCGAGATCGAACTCTTGTAGAATGACAATCCATTTATTGTATTTCCCCCCTATGATATGCCTGGTAAGGATGTATTGAAATGTATTGACATCGATGAGCATAGTAGTTTTTCAAAGTAATATATAATGTTGTAACTATTGGCCTTCGTGAACAACAACCAAAACTAGCTTTTCAACATGAGAATATTTGAGTTCAGGGTCGAATAAGTTTTGAATAAGGTAGTAAATGACTTTCTCACAGAGTTCATCATCCTCCTAAACCAACGCCATGCCAATCGTCTCTTCATACATGGCGACATAAAGCAAGTAATCTCTACTGTAGTCTGGAAAATTCAAGAGAGTCGTTGATACTAAGGATTTCTTCAAAGCATCTAAGAAACCCTTAGTAATATTGGCATATTTCACTATAAACCATGAAACCCTTAGTAATCATTGCATATTTCACTATAAATCGACATAAAAAATTAGCTTTCCCATGTAAACCTTAAAGTTGGCGAATAGTGCGTGGGGGAGGCAATCAAAGTATTGCCTCAACCTTTAATGGATCTACCATGATCCTAATCTTAGAGACTAAAACGCCTATAATATGACCAAGCCTAACGCAAAAGATTCATTTATGAGGGTTCAACCATATGCGATAATGGAAATATATTTCAAATACTAGCCGAAGGTCCTTAGGGTGATCCACTTTCTTACGAGAGTGAGCAGTAAGATCGTGAAGATAGGATTCGACTATATTCTTGAGATCGTGAAATGCAAAGTTCATAGCTCGTTGGAAGGTTTCTCAAGCATTTTTAAGGATGAAAGGCATCTTCCGGTATGCGAAAGTACACCAAGGGAAAAGAAATGTCATCTTGTGTTGGTCATCAAGTTTAATCTGAATTTGGTTATACCCTAAAAATCCATCCATGAAAGAAAAAGTGTTTCTTCCCTCACACTTGTCAAGAATCTTATCGATGAAGGGTGTTGGGAAGTTTTCTTTAGGAGAGGCTTTGTTCAGGTCATGAAAATCCATGCATACATGGATGGTTCCTTTCTTTTTATTCACAAGAACATTATTGGATACCCATTTAGTCAAGGGAACCGGGTAGATAAAGAAAACATTAATATTTTTTTCTACCTATGCCTTAATAGTAGGGGTCGTCCAAGGATTGACATCTCTAAGACGTTGTCGAACATGCTTAGCATCCGGGTAAGTTTTAATCTCATGTTCAAAAATTTGAGGGTAAATTACTGGAATCTCTTCATATGACCAAGCGAATACATATTGGAATTCATTAAAGAGTTCGATGTAGATCATAATTTCTTCTGGCAAACAATTCACACCGATGTATACATTTTCAATATTTCCAAGGATACGAGAGATATCTATCATGACGGTAGGGGAGATACTCTCCATGTTTCCTTCGACATAAATTTCTTTCATATCAAATGGGACTACAGTGTGATAGACTATCTCACTCAAAGTAGATCTAAAGTCATCTTGTTTGATTCTAGCAAGCTCTGGGAGAAAATAAGAGCGATGATGCATATCGTCCCAAGGTTTGTCAAAACCATTCATGGCCTCGATGAGAGATTCATCTGAAGGAAAAGTCTCATCAAGGCAATCATGTGAACAAGATGACGAAGTGGTCCACAATGTATCAAGGACATGATCCTCCTCATTCGTCTACGAGGTAACATGATCTAGATCGACGGAAGAGTCAAGAACAACTTTATACAAAATATGTGTTGCCGATAGTGGCATGGCCATTCCAGAATGTGATTGAACTTCACTATAGGGTACAAGGATTGTTAAAATAGGAAGTGCAGAAAGGAATGGACCTCTCTAATGAAATGGGCCTACTGAACATGGTGTAAATATGGTTAACCGATACCATGAATTCAAAGGTACCCATAAGGGATGAATAGATGTTGAAACTGATATTCTCAGTTGTCAGCTGAGAATTGTTGATTGGAGGGATTGACGGTCCAACAGATGCATTGGGACTAGCGTATGCAAAGGAAAACTGATCGATCATCATGATATTCCCATTGTGAGGAAAACAAAGAGTACGAAAGGAAAACGATACGATTGCAGACATAGCATAAGTCCAATTTCATCCTAGTAACAAGTTATAGTCGAGGGGCGCATCAACCACCTCAAAATCCACCTCAACCGTCTTCCCACCTAACTGGACTGCAAATGAAGGAAGAATATCGTGAGGGAAGAAGGAATTACCATCAAAGAAGTCAACATGGTCAGAGATTGGGAAAGGGTCAGAGAGCAGAGGATTTCTAGCATACCAGGGACATCACACATGTTGCAGCGCCTTCATCAACAACAATACGCTTGATGGTATACTCCAAGTAACCCACATGGATTTGGAATTCCACATGGTAAGCAAAGAAAGGCTTCACATATGTGACTTCAAACTTGAAACAATTCATACCACAAGGATATAGAGCTCCTAACGTAGATAGCAAGGCATTCCTCTATGAAGGACACGTCTGGAGTACCTCTAGAGCCAACATCACATAAGGGGTTTGACCTAGGTCCTCAACAATAGAGTAATTATGGGCAGCTCTAGCATTAGGATTGTGGGTATAGCACTTAATTACTCCTTTCATAATACGAGGCAGGTGTTCTAATTTTTCTATCTATAAAGGAATCTCCGAAGGAGGGGGAGAATCTAGACCAAGTACAGTTTGTGAATAATTGTAATCACAAGATCGAGTGCCTACATTAACCTCATATTTAACCATATTGATGCATAAAAGGTCATGGTCTTGCATCAGTGGGTTTTGAATCCCACTCACCACATTTTCGAAATTTGAGGAGCTTGAGGCCATGTGTTGGTTATGTGGAAAAGTATTAGTCAGCAAGGAGGGCAGTAGAGATAAAATTCTCATAGCTTCCGTAATTTTGGGGCATAAATGGGTAAGTTGATTGTCTGTACAAAGCTTATAGGGAAAATTCACCTTCTTCCCTTCTTTCTTACCTCCCCCAACATTATTATCCATCTTCTCATTATTACCATTGTCCTTGGGTTTAGTATTATTCTTCCCACCCCTACGATTATTATTACGTCCTTATTTTTATTCCCTCCTGGTTGTTGGTTACCATTCGAGCTGATTGATGATTTCACATAATGTCCATACGTCGATTGAGTGGGATTGGAGGACACAGATGCAGCTGGCCCTCCTGCAGACAAGTTTAGAGACAAGTCTTTCAAATGGCTTGTAACCAATTCTGTGTATTTCACATTGACGAAGCCCGCAATCCATTGGTATGAGGCCTGTGATTTTGTCTAGGGTCATTTTTTGAACTCAGTGCATCAAGAAGAATCTCATATAACATCCTAGAGTGAGAATATATATGATCTAACTATTGGTATTTAAAAATCGCTTCTTCCTTAGAAGTAACCCTGGATGTAGAAACATCTTTCAAAATATAAGGCAGGAGAGCTTTAAGGAACCACTCTAGCAAGAATTCTAGGGGTATGTAGGCCTTGATCAACCTCTTCTGTCTACGCCACTCCTGGATGTGATCTGAGATCTGAGTGGCCATGCCTTGATGAAAGGTTGACAAAATTTCGATGCCAACATCGTAACAAACCGACAATTGGAAGTGGTTGAGGAATACTAAAACCATCTGATTAAAATTTATGTATTCCCCCCTAGGTAGCTCGATATACCATTTCACAAAAACCCCTGTGAGGGTGTGTTGAAACAATATTAACTGAATAGAATCATAATTAAGGGAATTCGAAGAGAATCAAAGGTTAAAAGTAGTAAGTGATCGCTACGATCCTCACCAGTTCTTCACTCAAATTTTGGAATATCTGAAGGAATATTAGTGGGGATGGAGGGCCATGAAGGATCATGACGCACAAGGTCATTCATTAACTTTGAGAATTCTGCAGATTGAGAATGTCCAGAAAAGCGATACGGGGTTGAGACATCTATCCCCAGGCTCACTAGAAATATTATGGCTGTTGAATCACATCCCATCCATGGTTCTGGTAAGAACTAGGGTTCTGGTAAGATCCATGGCCTTGTTCGAGACTAATTCATAAGGGGTTGGTTGGGAGCCATTCTAGTAGGAATGTTCTGATGAGGGTTATAAAAATTTCCCCCATCCTGAGTGGCTTTGGGTTTTGGGTTTCCCAAAGTATGAAACTGACCTCCTCTGGGTGTGAATACGAAGGATAAAGGTGGATTCTCCATGCCAAATGTCTTGGTCAAAAACAGTATAGAGGAGGTGAGTGTAAAGGACATGACGTGAGCAGTAGCTTGTTCTCCAGGCTGGTGACTCCATCCAGACGAAACAAGATTAGACCTGGTATTAAGAGGAGTAATGTCTCCAACGGTAGGATTCGTTTGAGGGACATGACTACCACTAAACGAGAATGGAGTATGTGGAGGATTTGTGCCCCCAAGTCCAATGCTAGTATTTGTGCCATCCACTGGGATGGAATTTGAAAATTGTGATGTGAAGTTTAACATATGATAAGTAAAAAGACTAGAGGCCATAGGGATGGACTAAAAAATATAGCTCGGTGAGTGACAAAGAGACCCAAAAGGGTTTTTGGCTATAGGTTGAGTATTCACTATAGGACGGGAAAAGGTGATGATAGGCACCTCCGACACTACAACTATCTTTTTGAAAAAAAAAATATTCCAACATAGGACGAAGACCTTCAATAACCACTCACATAACCAGATCAAAGATCAACACATTGATGTTTTCACATGGTAAAACCCCTACGGGGAAACATCCATGGCCCCAACCAACACGGCCACTTGGAGCAGCTTATTAATTCAAAATAAAAAGATTATAGAGATATTTTACAAGAGAGTTTCTCACAATCTATTATCGACATATGACCCTCCATGCTCTTTAAATAGAGATCATGGACCAATCGGGTGTTAAGCCACGAATCAATGGCCGTTAATATTGAGGAGAGTATGAACCATTAGATCACTCTATGTCGGGAACATATCATGACCTTTATATTTCCTAACTACAAATGCATACTAATGCATAATAAAGAAACACACTTTTAACTAACGACACATTAGACCAAGTAGATCTTAACTAACTCCTAAGTGTCTAAATATCCTAACATCCCCCCTTAATAACAACTTGGGATAGGATTGAAGGATTTACAATGGTAACACAATAGGAGAAGGAAGGAGGCATTAGAGCCTATCCCCCCTTAATGACAACTTCATGAACTCCTAACATAGATCGAAGTTTGGAAAACTTTTCTTTTGTAAGAGACTTTGTGAAAATGTCTGCAACTTGATCTTTTGTAGGGAAAAATCCACTCGTCAAAGCAATCTATCCTTCCTAACCTTTCCAATAATCAAGGCAATTCCATCCACCAAATCGTATGAACTGTGATTGGAAGCAAGCCAAGGAAGTTCCATTCCTCGTTCTTCCTTCCCATCCGCTTGTTCGTTCGATGTAGGTGGAGAGCTTGCGTGTGGTCCTCCTCGGAGAAGGGAATAGGAGCTTGTAAACTGATCCGACCAAGGGCCCCCAGGGTCCAGGTCGAGTGCTATCTATTAGATCTCCCTCAGTTTCTATCTATCCAGTGAATTATTGTATGAATAAGGAACCTGAAGCACACCCTATTGTAGGGATTGACAGGTAAGCTCAGCGGTGCTCTTATCGGCCAGCTCAAATAGTAGTAAAGAAGGAACTCAAAGCCTGCAGGCCTGTCATTCAAACTGCACACCTACAAATGCATCAGGTTGATACATTATCATATGTGGAATGGAATGATCTCATTGCATCCAAGCCGAAGGAATTCAACCTCAACGCAACACATCAATTTGTTGTAGAAGCTTCATTGCTTGCCATAAAATGGCAAGATAAACTTGAGTAGTTCCAGGAGGTCAAAGAAAAATCACTTGAGATAGTGCCAGAGTTGGGCCCTTCACTTGAAGGAGCCAAGGAGGAAAAAATTAAAACCCCCAAAGGACAATAGGCCAAATCAAAGAGCACAGAAGAACCAAATACTTGACTTGGGATGAGTCAAGGATTGTGGTCGGGACCTGTTGGGCCATTCATTTTGATAAAAGAGGTTTTGAAAATCATCAAAGAGACAACCAACCAAGTGAAGAAGGTTGAAAAAGGAAACGTGCAACAGAAATATGTTGAAACAAAACACACTCTAAATCCAATGCAGAATCAGTTTTGGCACCAATACAGTTACAACAGAATCAAGAGGAGAAGAGGATTGATGGGTTCTCAATAGGAAGAAAGGAATCGATTATAAGGATGATTCTCAGGATGAGAATGACTCTCTATATGAGGATGATTCTTGGGATGAGGATGACTCTCTTGATGATGATTCTCTTCTTGGGTGACTCTTTTGTATGTTCTCTTTAGTATTGTATTGTATTGTAATGGGTGAGAGAGAGATAAGGAGATGCAAGAACTGGATATGTACTCCAGATATAGATTGTAATTAGGAAGGAAAAATCATAGACTCATTGTGATCAGTTGTAGTATTATACTAAGATGTACTTACTGATATCTTATACTAAGTAGGGTGGATGTCTAATGTAAAGTTGTGAATGTTTATTGTCCAAAGTCTTATAATATAACAGAAAGATATTTGAGATCAAATTTTGAAAATGTTCCTATTTCATCTTACTTTATGTATCTATGAAATGTCATTATGTGCTATCTGTTATAAATTACATGTTTTTATCCCTTCTTAATTTTCAGTATAGTTTTGTTCTTCTGTATTAGTGCATGATGTGGTAAGTATTTGAACTGAGTATCTATCTTGTGCTAGATTGGTAACAATATAGATGGATTATAGATCCGTATAACATTCTTCTTACCCCTCCCTTAACTCTTTTGTCTCAGTTTCACTTCGAGTGAGACTTATTTCCTTTCGGAAAGATGAAAATTCCAACACACTAGAATACTTCGGTACCTTTTTGTTGGTAACTTGTGCAGGACCCTAGTCTGACAACTTTTCCCCAAAAATTTCAATTAGTTGTTTAAGGTCCAAACACTGGGTAGTCCATAGGGTGAATCGATTATCTTTGGGGGTAGTAATAAAATTTTGCTTGAAGGGAGAAGTACACATAGTTCCATGGGGGTATAGTCTAGCTTGTAACGCACTTTATGTAAATCCCTCAATCAAATGAGACATTTATGTTATGTGTTTTCTTTTGCGGGTCTTTGATTTTTTAAGAGAAGCTTTTCATTTCTCTCAAGAACTCTTTGGGAAATCATCTGGAAGGCTCATAATCAGGATTTTATATTTTTCTAGGAACAAGCCCTTGGGCCTTGAGCCCATTCCTCCCATGAAGTGAGGGACAACCCCTTCTTGGGTCAGTACACCCAAAAAACCCAAAAGGTGAGTATATGAGGGGATGAAGTGTGGAAAGTGACAAGCATGGTCGGGAATGACATGATTACTCATCCAAAGGACCTCCCAGTAGCATACTTATCCCTAAGGGTGAACCACTTACTAGGGTGCAATGTCAACCACCAAGGTGAAACAAGGAAAAGAGCATAATTTCCAAGCAAATGTCACAAAATCAAAAGTAGTAATAGATGCAACAAATTTAAATGCCTCGAATATTGAAATGACTCTCACCATAATACCTAACTTGTACCTCAGGGATAAAGACTCAATGTCTTTTAGAGGCTAGTATATGTGGTGGATACTTTTGTGATCAACCTGGAGTTGTGGTGGTGAGGTGGGTCTCTATTTGTGCAAGTGGACATTTTTGGTGAAGTTGTCTCTCGGCACCCCATGTTTGCAACCTGAGGGCCTCAAGACATCATATCTTTAGTTATTCCTAGGATTTGGGGATAACATCTGGCTCCTACTTGGGTACATTTTCTCATCGTAGAGTGCATGAGAACCAGAACATATCTCGGTAAACATGTGCCTACACTAAAACAAAAAACTATAAAATCTAGGGTGGTTCTATCACGCTTCGTCGATGTTGGACATGCAGTCTTGAAAGCGGCTTTTGCAGTTTTGATAATTTTTGGGGGAAAAATAAAAAGTATATGAAATGTGCACAGATGAATAAGGAAAGCTAGAGAGCACACAACTGAGGTACATCTAGCAGAAAAGTGCGCAGAAGGAGGAAAGTGCGCAAAAGGAAGACAACGCACATATCTAGGAAGAAATATCGAATAATAAAGATAGAAGATTAAAGCAAGGAAATAAAGCATAACAGGAGAATGACAACCTGATATTCTAGAATAGAAGAACAACAAAAAAGCGGCATGAAGGCTGAAAATCCAAGGAAAGGTGTCGAACAACCAGCTAATTGAGTTGGCCATGCATTGTAACGGGATATTTTTGGGATGAATACATTAGGGTTTTTATCCCTAGATTTTGATATAATTATGCAATGGGTTGGGAGATTAGGTTTTTCAATCAATTGGTTTAGCTAGGTATTATTCTAATGAAGGTTGATTATGGTAGAGTAGGTTATGTTATAGTCTGATTGATATTGATTCTTGAGTTATTGAATGTAATAATGGAAGGTTGAGAATGATGAATAAAGGAATGATAAAGATGTGTTATGGAATCTTGTGTTGTCTATGTTTATGTGTTTGATTATGAATATTACTTACATGCATCGTAGAATAGATTCATATGTTAGTTAAGAACGGTGCAATGATTCATGAATGTGATAGTAAAAAATCTATATAGTAAACTAGAATATGATAAGTATAGGAATATGGATCATAAGTAAGTTAATAACAGAACATAACAAAGTTATGTGCACAACATAATTAGGAAGAATGAACAGAAGGTTTTCCTTTCATTCTCTTACCACTGCAGAATCCTGGTTCTTGCAACCCCCATAGATACCTCGAGTGAGGATTCATCTATGCAAGTAGGTTGTAACATCCCTGGCCATCAACCCCATTGTCTGGAAACGCTACTATGTGGAACATTCACATACATATAATATGCATTAAATAAAATTAACACATTTAACATAGAGTTACTATTGAACATTCAAACTTAAATAGAATTAACAGCAATTCAAACTTGCAATGGAATACATGATAACATACGAGCATTATGTGTAACATAAAATTAAGCACATAAATTATACTTATCTTTCAACTGGAATAACACCACCAACTGCATGCAAACCTTCCACGAACCTCCCAGCCTTAGACCTTGATACTCATCACTCTCAGCAATAGGTCACCCCTGAGTTGGGACTAAGCTCCACCGAGCAAGGGAATCCTAGGCTAGGCAAGGTCAACAGGAAGACACACAGTTTATGAGGAGGAAGGATTCTCTCCCAAGAGCCACTTATGCCCACTACTCACAGACTCTCATTCCCCACATGCATGTCCCACCCCATGAGTATACACCTTCACTATCACACAGGACAGTCCTTCGGTTTCTAAACCTCCCTTGCCTTGGGCTTTAGCAGTAAGTTCGACCGGAATTCTCTAAGCTCTGTGGAAGCTACAGGACCCCTTCCAAGGGTTCTCACTTCCTCCATTCACTCTCTCACCTAGAGAGAGTCGCTCATAGGCCTGAAAACCTACCTCTTCAACCATAGGAACATCCCTCACCTAGAGAGAGTGTTGCACACAGGCCTGACAACCTTCTTCTTCATCTCCATTCCAGCAGAAGGAGGACAACAGTAAGACTCAGCAAGGAACATATGTGGTAGCAAATAACACTCAGCTAAAGGACTGTGTGGTCACAACAACCTACAATTATACACACACGGCATAGACAATTACGGTATGCTCAGATTCACAGAAGATGTGGATCAGCCCATGGGTTCTCACTGGGTTCAGGATGTGTGACTATGGAGAGGTCAAACAAGTTAGATGACAGATCAGTCCACAGGTTTTTCCCACTGGTTTCAAGGTGCACGACCAGAGAACAAAACATAGAGGTCGAGTGCAGAGGCAAAACGGTTCTCGGGAAGGATTCCAATGAACTTAGGCAAAGTATGGAAGAATCACAAAACGACTCGAGTAGAGGATGGAAGAATGACCCACGAACCCCCAACATATTTGATGCTTCATCTTTTAACTACATGCACCTAGGTTGACACTTGTCTTCCCGGAGTTGCATGCTCTACAATTGCATTTTTTCCCAATTCCTAGAAACTTAGTACAACAGTCATCAATTGTCCACCTTAGCCTTTAGGAAATAATAATAAATTATTATCCCCCTTTAGAGGCAATCCCCCTAGCTCATCCCCTAGGCCCAAACACTTAGCCCCCCCTACCTTGAACATCCTTGTGGAAGCTTAGTCCCCCATCACTCTTTCTTCGTGGTTGGTCAGCATGCAGCGATGTTTATATTTTATTAATGATCTGCATAATTACATATACAAAAATCAAGCTCTCGGCCTTTAACACTTAGGCTCTCTGGCCTAAATAACACATAAGCCCACTAGCTTATATACACTTGGATCACCATCCTATAAACATGATTACAATACATAATATAATTAGGGCACATCCTTGGGGTATTACAATCCCCTCCCCTTATTTTTGCATTGTCCTCAGTGCAACTTTTACACAGCATCAGCAAGATTTTCAAAATCTTCAAAAAGATCGGGGTATTCTACCCACATAGCATCCTCATGCTCCCATGCCACGTCCTCAGGACCGTACCAGGTCCAGTGGACCTTTACAAGTCCTATGGCTTGATTCTGAAGTTGTTTTCTTTTCCGGTCCAATGTGCGCATAGGATGCACTTACAAGACACCTTCTTGCTACACCTGAATCGCATTCCAATCGATAACATGATTAGCATCAGGTATATATTTCTTAAGCAATGAAACATGAAATGCATTATGTACATTCATGGATGCAGGTAATGCAATCATATATGCAAACGGTCCAATCCTTTCTAGGATTTCAAACATCCCACAAAATCTGGCTGCCAACTTGGAATAGTTTCCCAGCTTCAGGGAACTTCTGTTAGCTTTCACTTTTAGGAAAACATGATCACCCACTTTAAACTCTCTTTGGGTTCTATTTTTATCAGCATAACTTTTCTGCATGTCTTGGGTAGACTTTAAATTCTGCTTAATTTTCAACATTTTCTCTTCCATTTCCTTGAGCAACTCTAGCCCAACTACTGCCCTGTTAGCTGGATTATCCCAGCTTACTAGAGTATTGCAATTTCTGCCATAAAGTGCTTCAAATGGGCTCATCTTCAATGATTCTTGATACCTATTGTTGTAGGCAAACTCTACCAAGTGTAGGTAGTCTTACCATTTATATGGTTTGTCCATCACATACATCCTTAGTGTGTCTTCTATTACTCTGTTCACCCTTTCTTCTTGTCCATCAGACTCAAGATGATAAGAACTATTGAAGTTCATATTTGTTTTGAATTCTTTGAAAAACCCCTTCCAGAACTTTGAGATAAAATTCAGGTCCCTGTCAAACACAATTGTCTTGGGAATACTATGCAATCGTGTTATTTACCTCATAAAAATATCAGCAACATTAGTTTCCTTGTGAGTAGTCTTTAATGGAATAAAATGGGCAGCTTTTGTAAGCTTTTCTACCACCACCGTGATCAAATCATGTTGCTTGCCTATCCTGGGAAATCCTGTGATGAAATCCATTGTCACTACCTTCCACTTCCACTCAGGAATGGGTAAAGGCTGCAGCAACCTTGTTGGGTGCCTATGCTTAGCTTTAACCTTCTGGCATTCCATACATCTGGCGATGTATTCTGCAATCTCTCTCTTCATACCTAGCCAAAAGTAATGGCTCTTGACTACTTCCACAGTTTTCTGATATCCAGGGTGCCCTGCATAAGGCACATTATGCATTTCATTCAAAATCATAAGTTTCAAGTCCTAGACATTAGGTACATAAATTATGTTCTTGTACAAAAGTGTTCCATCGGCTTCCAATTTATAATTTTCCACTTTCTGTGGCATCTCACCTTGTTGTAGCTTTACTACCAAATCCCTGTACTGCAAATCTGCATTTGCAGCCTCCAAAATTCTTCCTTTAATATCAGTTCGATACACGCTAATGGTTGTAGCATGTAATTCATGCACTCTCCTATTGAGTGCATCAACCACTTTATTCTCTTTTCCTTAGATATGCTTGATATCAAAGTTGTATTCACAAAGAAACTCCAACCATCTACTATGCCTAGCATTTAAGGTTGGTTGATCAAACAAATACTTCACACTGTTATGGTATGTACTTAGTTCAAACCTCCTTCCCATGAGGTAATGCCTCCATTTCTTTAGATCGTGTACTAAGGCTGCCAACTCCAAATCATGAGTGGCATAGTTCCTTTCATGCTCTTTCAACTTTCTAGATTCATAACAAATTAAAAATCCATTCTGACTGAGGCTGCCTCCCAGTCCTTTTTTGCATGCATATGTACAAACTACAAAGTCTTCATTCGGATCTGTAATCCTGAGGATTAGAGCATTGGTTAATAGTTGCTTCAATCATTGAAACCTTTTCTCACAATATTTTGTCCATTGAAACTTCATCTCCTTCCTTTGCAAGGAAGTGATAGGGTGAGGTATCCTCGAGAACCTTGTGATAAACCTTATGTAATAGCCAACTAGACCCATAAAGGATCTGACTTCTGTCACATTCTTCGGTGTTGACCATTCTCTGATGGCCTCAATCTTCTGAGGATCCATGGCTATCCCATCCTTCAAAATAATATGCCCCAAGTAATGGATTTGCTCCAGATAAAATGAGCACTTGCTCAACTTGGCATATAGTTGGTTCTCTCTTAACACCTATAACACCATCCTCATATCTTTTTCATGATCTTCCTCTGAGTTAGAATACACCAAAATGTCATCCAGGAAGACTATGACAAACTTGTCTAGATAGTCGTTGAATACACCATTCATCAGGCACATAAAAACGGTGGGTGCATTCGATAGCCCAAACAACACCACTTTGAACTCGTAATGACAATACCTTATTCTAAAGGAGGTCTTGCTTATGTCTTCATCCTTTATCCTTACCTGGTGATATCCCGACCTAAGGTCTATCTTTGAAAATATCTTCGCATCCTTCAACTGATCGAAGAGGTCATCAATCCTCGACAGAGGATATTTTTTATTTACATTCACTTTGTTCAACTGTCTGAAATTGATACATAATCTCAATATCCCATCCTTCTTCTTCACAAATAGGACCAGGGCACCCCAAGGTGACACACTTGGGAGTATATACTCCTTCTTCAGAAGCTCTTCAAGTTTCAATAACAGTTCTTTCAAGTCTAGTGTACTCATTATGTAAGGAGTTTTTAACACAGGATCTTCTCCAAGCATCAGGTTTACAGAGAAGTCAATATCTCTCTTCGTGGGTAGTCCGGGTACCTCCTGAAATACATATTCAAACTCTTTTAATACCGCATGATCTCCAATATTTTACACCTTATCCTTAGGTGTTTCCTCCACATGGGATACAAATAATTGACATCCTTTTATGTAGCACTTCTTCAACTGCATTGCTGAGATTTCTCTGATAGCAAAAGCTCTGGGAATTCCTTGGACTATTTTTCAATTTCCTTCCTCATCCAATCAAGTGAATGCCTTGTTACGACAATCCAGGATGGCATGGTGTTGGTCCAACCAATCCATCCCAACTAGACAGTCATAAGAACCTAAAGGCAGAATGTTCAATTCATCCTTTGTGCTCAGTCCATTCATGTCCACTGGATAGGACTTAACTAACTCAATGACTTTTCTTTTGGCTCCTGTAGCCAGCTACACTAACCAAGATTTTCCATGTTTTCTTCTCAACAATTGAAAACTTTCCACCACTCTATGATCTACATAACTATGGCTAGCCCCTAAATCAATTAAAATAGTAAATGGTTGGTTGTTAATCATACCTTCTACTTCAATCATGTGTGATTTATATTCTTCTTGCTTGTTGTCCAGGGCTGCATAGATCCTTGGAATTCTACTGCCCATGCCCTCCATTGTTTCAGCCTGTTGTACATTTTGGACAGCTCTCACTTTATCATTTCTATGGGGGCAATATTTGTACCTATGGTTCCCTTTATAGCCCCAACATTCCATAGGTGGTGGTCTTGGCATTTTCCCACCCACTTCATCCTTCCTGGGCTCTCTAAAAGATGGTTATCCCTAAGGACTATTTTTGAAAAAGGGTGGCTTAGTTCCCTTCTTCCTCTGATCCATATTGAATTTCTTCATGTCTTCTCAAGCCTTTCGGAAAGTAGGCCTCTCTCTTTGGTACTCATATAAGCATTTCTCTCTTCTTATAGTTTCTTCCATAGTATTAGGGTCATCATATTGAATATTATCCCCAATGGAAGGTGGCAGTCCACTCAGATACCTTTCAATCTTGACAGTCTCATCGTTTATGAATGGAACATGCTTCAGTAATTCCAAAAACCTCTGTTCATACTCATCAATGGTCATGCTACCGAGCTTGAGTTCAAATAAATCTTTCATCTTTCTGTCATAATATTTCTTAGTCAAGTATTTTTTCTCGAAATACTTATTGAATTATTTCCAAGTGGTATCTTTCTCTCTAATGTGTTTCACCTGCACAAGTTGATCCCACCACATGGATGCCTTTCCTTTCAATTGATACATTGCAATTATTCCTTCTACATGAGAGGAATAATTCTACAGTTGGAAATATTTCCTCATGCCAAGAAACCATGTTTGGGCATCTTTCTCCTTCTTATGTTTTCCATCAAACAAAGGCTTAATCTTGTTCATTTTTCCCTTCAGTTCATCCACTCCAGATCTCCCGTGATTTCTGGTAGGATATGGGCTTGAAATGTTGTGCCCTCCTCTTGGAGCAACCTTGGGAGTGATGATGGTGTCTCCCAACACTCCTTGATCTTCTTCCCTTAGAAGTCTGGTGACTACTTGTTTTTCTCGCTTCTTTCTCCTTGTCCAACTTCCTTTCTATTCTCTCCAGACTCTTCATCAACTTTAAGTTGAATTCTCCTTGTTGTTCGTTAGCTTTCATGAGCTTTCTATAAGTTTTAAACCGGCGAAGTAAAGCAATGCATATAGATTCTTAAGCAATACAGAAATTAATCAATGGCTCATACAAAGAGTACACATAGATTTTATACCGGGAAAACCTTTCTTATATTCATTATATCAAATTTCACCATTCACCATACAATATATAAAATGCTTTTAGGTATTCCATAGATACCAAAACCCTGATCCCTTAATCCGAGATTAATTTACAAACCCACTAAAAATATCAAAAACCCACCCAAAAAAAAAAAAAACCAGACGCAGTTGTCGTATCTGACATGCCCACACACACACCCATGCAAAGAAT
>SNQJ01S0042462.1:120808-141527 GCA_010110895.2 Picea sitchensis
GTTTTACCACACTTCCAGCATTTCCTCAAAGATTTTCCTGGAGACTTAGATCTACCTGTAGATTTAGATCTCCATCCCAAAGGCTTACCAGGGTTCCTGTCTTGGGTACGCCCTCTTACAAATAAATCATCTGTGATGTGACCATCCATGCCTTTTCACCTCATCTCTTCATATAACAAGGATGCAACTACATCCTCATACTTCAATGTAGATTGAGTGGTACTACCTATTGCTACAACCAGATTATCCCAAGAGTCTAGAAAATAACATAACAAATTAATACATGTATCTTCTTCTGCAATCATAATATTAACAGAGCCAAGTTGACTTACCAGAGTATTAAAGGCATTTAGATGTTCTGTCACAGAATATCCATCTTCCATCCTAAGATGATACAGCTTCTTTTGAAGAAACAACTTGTTTACCAGGGATTTTGATTGATACAAATTCCCCAACTTATCCCATAGTTCCTTGGCTGTAGATTCTCCTGAGACATTCAACAACACTGAATCTTCCAGGCAGAGTCAAATAGTACTCCTTGCTCTTTTGTCCAACTTATCCCAATCTTCCTTCGACATACCAGTAGCTGGTGTACTAGTAGTTTGTGTATTAGTAGGTTGTGTACCAGTAGACTGTGTGCTAGTAGACAGTGTACGAGTAGGTTGTGTACCAGGATCAACAGCGATCCATTGTTCTTTGTCTACAAGAAGGTCCTCCATCTTGAGTTTCCATAGCTCAATTTTTTTACCATTGAACTTCTCTATCTTGATCCTAGATGAGCTCGCCATTCCTCTTTCTTTACTCAAATCTCCACTGCAAAATCTCCCACTAAACCCAGGTTTATCACAGACCCAAGATAAAATTGATCTATCAAGACCGAGCCAAACCCTCAACAACAAAGGTGTCCCTCTGAAGCCAAAAATGAGATCTGATACCACATGTAAGTTTTAAACATGTGAAGTAAAGCAATGCATATAGATTCTTAAGAAATATGGAAATTAATCAATGGCTCATACACAGAATACACAGAGATTTTATACCGAAAACCCTCAACCGGAAAAACCTTTCTTATATTCATTATATCAAATTTCACCATTCACCATACAATATATAAAATGTTTTTAGGTATTCCATAGATACCAAAACCCTAATCCCTTAATCCAAGATTAATTTACAAATCCGCTAAAAATAGCAAAAAACCGCCCAAAAAAAAAAATTCAGACGTAGTTTTCGTATCTGATGCGCCCACACACACACCCATGAAAAGAATATAACACATACCCAACACTTTCTGCTATATTCTCGATGATTTTGGGCATCTTTCTGCAATCTTTCAATTATTTTCATCATATGCCCTTCCTTATCTATCTCTTCTCCATGCCCATTGGAGTTCGACCCTTCAACTCCCAAATGAACATCCATCCCTTTAGCTTCATTCTTTGAACTGGAAGCATTCTTTGCATCCTCCATTTATTTTCACTCAGTGGAAACTCTATTCGGTTCTAGCACTCGTTAAACTTCTGCAAACACAACGTGAAAACAACTGGAATTTGTCAGGTCATCATTCCTTAACAAATCCCACAACATTCATAAACAATTCTCATTCAAGAAAAATTTCAAACTCCATTTTCTTTCGGGGCTCTGCTCTGTGAATTTTTCGGGCACTATCCCCTTTCTCTTAGTCCCCAACCCATGTGACCATGGTTCATGACCAAGCACTAGATCAATACGTGCTTACTCGTGCCTTCAGCTTCAGAATATTTCAAAGCACAAAATAACCATCACTCGGAGTTCAAAGTTACCAAACTAGCGCAGTAGGGCAGATCAATCGTCCACGTCTACTTAGCATCTGATGGCTAACACTCACTATGGAACCTCAGGTGTCTGAGTTTCAGGTCTTCGAGTATTCGGGACTTCGGAGCTTTGGAGGATCTCGCATCCACATATCTGAATTTTTAATATATGAACATTCCCAATCACCTTTGGTGGCGTCATCAAGTCACATTACTTAACATTTTTCCAATTGCAAGGGAATGCAGCGGTGTTTTGGAGTAACCCACCTTTCATCCCGCAATTCTTTTGACGTTGACACGTAACCCCTCAGTGAAACCATGGTTTGGATTGCGGGACCGCCTTCGAGAATTATCTTTCATGCAACTTGGGTCCCCGCAATTTCTCCTAGCTGTTGATATTGATGTATCATGATCAATGCTACTGTGGGTCCTCCAACCTTTAACTATGTTACACAACCTCGGGCCCCACAAACCCTGCTCATATAGGATGCCACATGGTGGAATAATAGCAACAGATACGTTTCCCATTGACATGGGTGACACTCGTCATGTTCCAAATGCCATCTCAATCTTCCACTGTTCAGAATCCACTTACATTTGGCACAAAACCCATGTGTCCACATCACCTCCAGGTGATGTCATCATGACTCACCACTTCGGCTCTTCGGGCTTCAGAGCTTCATACTTCGAGAGTTTTGACTCCTCTACACTTGTTTTTTCCCAAAGTGCTTTCTCCCAGAGTTCACGATATACCAACACGTGTCCTCCTTCATGATCAAAAACTATGAGTGACTTCAGCACTTCGGTCTTCGAAAGTTTCAAACTCACAGCACTTTCCTCCTCTCGAAGTACTTCCACCCGAAGTACACGATATCGTGACATGTGTCCTTCGCAACGGACGGTTGCGATCTACTTCGGCCTTCGGGACTTTGGGAGTTTGTCATAATCCACACTTGAAACCCTCTTAATTGAATTTCCTTTGCCTTCCTAGACACAGATCTAATGGTCAGGCTCTTTTCCTATGATCTACAGTGTAGATCTCCTTCGAAAGTTTGTGCCTCAGCGCATTCCACTTCTCCCGATTGTCGAACTTCGAAAGGTTTCTAGGATAACCTTCCTGCACCTTCTCTGGATATGATGGTCGTAAATGACTCTCCTTTTTCCCAAATAGATCCTACGGCTCCAACACCCCAAGTGTTGAGCTCTCTCTCTCTCTAGTCAAATACCACGCCAGTTGTGGTATTATTCTACCGCTACTCCTCCTGAGCTTCGTAACACGGAAAAGTAACCCCTTGGCACTAAGAAACATTCTAAGGTTTTTTATTGGTTCCTCCGAACAGCATTTCCACTCAAAACCTTGGGTCCAAAGACCAATTATCTAGCCCATCTAGGCTTATCATTGAAACCATGCTCTAATACCATATTGTAACGTCCTCGGCCATCAACCCCACTGTCAGGAAATGCTACTACGCGGAACATTCACATACATATAATATGCATTAAATCAAAATAACACATTTAACATAGAGTTACTATTAAACATTTAGACTAAAATAGAATTAACAGCTATTCAAACTTGCAACGGAATACATGATAACATACAAGCATTATGTGTAACATAAAATTAAGCACATAAACTATACTTATATTTCAATTGGAATAACACCACTAACTGCGTGCAAACCTTCCATGAACCTCCCAGCCTTAGACTGCGCTGCTCATCACTCTCAGTAGTAGGTCACCCCCGATCTGAGACTAAGCTCCACCGAGCAAGGGAATCATAGGCTAGGCAAGGTCAACAGGAAGACACACAGTTTATGAGGAGGAAGGATTCTCTCCCAGGAGCCAGTTATGCCCACTGCTCACATACTCTCATTCCCCACATGCTTGTCCTACCCCAGGAGTATACACCTTCATTGTCACATAGGACAGTCCTTCAGTTGCTAAACCTCCTTGACTTGGGCTTCAGAAACACATCGAACCAGAATTCCCTGAGCGCTATGGCAGTTACAGTACCCCTTCCAAGAGTTCTCACTTCCTCCGCGCACTCTCTCACCTAGAGAGAGTCACTCACAGGCCTGACAACCTACCTCTTTAACCACAAGCACCTCCCTCACTTGGAGAGAGTGTTGCACACATTCCTGACAACCTTCGTCTTCATCTTTGTTCCAGCACAAGGAGGACAATAGTAAGGCTCAGCAAGGAATGGATGATGGAAGAAAATCACAGTCATCCAAGGGACTATGTGGTAACAACAACCCACCATTATACACACACGGCATAGACAATTACAGTATTCTCAGGTTCATAGAAGAATCGGCTCAGTCCATGGATTCGCACTAGGTTCAGGATGCGTGACTATGCAGAGGTCGAACAGGTTAGATGGTGGATCATTCCATGGGTTTTTCCCATTGGTTTCAATGTGCGCAACCAAAGAACAAAACATAGAGGTCGAGTGAAGAGGCAAAATGGTTCTTGGGAAGGATTACAGTGAACTTAGGTGGAGTATGCAAGAATCACAGAATGACTTAGGCGGAGGATGGAAGAATGAATGACCTGCGAACCCCCAACATAGCTAACGCTTCAACTTTTAGCTGCATGTGCCCAGGTCAACACTTGTCTTCCTGGAGCTGCATGCTCTAACATTTCATTTTTTCCCCTTTCCTAGGAACTTAGGACAACACTCATCAATTGTCCACCTTAGTCTTTAAGAAATAATAATAAATTATTATCCCCCTTTAGAGGCAATCCCCCTAGCTCANCCCCCCCCCTCCCTTGCCCAGCCTTGTGGAATCTTAGTCCCCCATTACTCTTTCTTCATGGTCGGTCGGCATGCAGTCATGTTGATATTTTATTAATGATCTACATAATTACATATACAAAAATTAGGCTCGTGGCCTTTAACACCTAGGCTCTCTGGCCTAAATAACACATAAGCCCACCATCTTATATACACTTAGCTCACTAGCCTATAAACATGATTAAAATACATAATATACATGGGGCACGTCCTTGGGGTATTACACAGGTGATGTCAAAAGGGCCAGTGTCTAGTGGGTTTTGTGGGTCTTAGATAAATTGAACCTTGGGTCTTACAACTGACGCATAGAATAACACCAACAAATGGTTTCATTTTCGGGACTAGTACATTGCAATTAAGGGGATGTTTTGGAGGTAGTCTAATAAGGATATCTTATACTGGTTGAAAAGGAAGGAATTGGAATTTTCACAACAAGATAACATAAACCCTCGGATGAGTGACAAGAAATGGTTGAAAACGTATGTGTTCACATATCTGCATGGAATGTTATTTTGCAAATTTTTGGTTATTTTGACAGAGTGGCTAGAAAGATAGGTGGATAAAACGAGAAGGTTTAGCACCAAAACACCAAGGAATTTGACTCTTGAATTGGTAAGACAATTGAATTCTGTAAGTAACCCAACTACTCGAGCATTTGATTTTTGGTTGGATAATGTACTAGGTGGTTATATTACATAGTTTGCAGTAGATTGTATTCAATCATACAGTGTCGTAGAAAGATATTTTTTCAAATTTTCATGCAGGATGTTCTTGAAATCATTAAATACATGGATAAATATGTTATTGTGTGAAAATCACATGATGGTGGTGTAATCTGACTGCTAAGGGGTTTGTGTACATAGGGGAATTGATGGATGATAGGAATCATCTGAGAGAAGGAAGGAAGCAATGAAAGAGAAAGGGAGGGTATGAGGATGAAAGAAGAAGAGACACCAAATGAAGGATATGAGTTTCGAGAGTTGCATAGAGGGAGGAGGTACAAGAGGAAAAAGATTGAGGCTACAAGAAGAGATCCATGCAGTGAGCCATAGGGGAGAGAACCTTGCGCACTAGTCTGAATCGTGTAGGTACCATACCTAGGGGGAGAAGAAGAGAAGTTATAGTCCATTCCAATAATATAAGAGGCAACAAGTCCTACCCAAATAGAATCCTGCATTGAATCAATGACCCCATGTGTGCCACCACAATCAGAAGTAATATTTGAATATTTATCAAAAGCAATTGTAGTTAGCAAAGGAGGACTGAGTAGTAGTAATAAAACTAGTGGAAGTAGTGCACACACTCAGAATTAGAGTTAACCAACATTTCTAAGAGGAGGGACTACATCAAATAACATGTATGGGGTGGATAATAATCTTCAGATACCGGATTTCCAAGGAATTGGGTCAGAGGACCTAGAACAACACTTGTTCATGTGCGATATGATTTGGCCCACAAAGAACGTATAGGATGAATTTGTAAATATTGTTCAATTAGCAACAACATTTAGAGGTCATGCACTAGTATGGTATATGAATTTACAGAGCACCATGCCTACAGGACAGGCCAGGATGTTGGAAGAGATTATGAAAGCATTGTTGAAGGAGTTCTAGAAGCCAAAGTCAAAGTTGCAGTACATCACAGAATTGAAGGAGATCAAACAAGTACAAATAGAGTCGTTATGGGATTACCACCAGATATTTAAGGATGTGATGGGTAGATTAACTTTTTAGATCCTGGATCAACAACACCAAGAATGGTTTATTCCAGGGACTCTACCACACATTCACATGACATTGATCTAGAAAAAGGTTACATCACTGTTATTGGATAAATTGGTAGGTGCAGACACTAACTAATCTCCCTAGATCCACCTAGATCTAGAACAAAACACACCAGAACATGATGCGTTCCTTAAGTTTTAAATATTGAATTTACTAACTAAAGAGGGATAAGTGGCATACCATTTAAATGTCACTTCCTCTCGCCATCGCCATCCTAGCTCCGTTCCAACACTCATACAATGATGATCCTGTAAAAGAACACAACCAACCAAAGTGATAGTAATAGAATAAACTCAATATGAACCTATGTATGTGATCAAAGAATAATACAATAAAACACAACAAGATTTATAGGAAAGAATCATATTAAATGTGAAAGAGAGATTACAACCGTGGCCTTGATGTCGTAAGGTCCCTTCCAATTGTCCTTCGTTCCCCACACACTTTCACTCCAAGAATTTTGAGAGCATATATCTAATAATATTCACAATCTATCTTGACAAAATGGCTCATCTAGCCAAGCTAACAATATCCAAATCTCAATCCAATCCAAGCTCCAAAATCGAAAGCTCAAAAGCTAATCTCATCCAAGCCAACTTTCTCCATGAGAGCTCCTCTCCTTTTATAAGTTGAAGAGGATAAGGTGAGGAGGTTAGGATGATCCCACCAAATCAGGAAAGCAAGTAAGATCCAAACCATTTATATGCCACCTCACCATAGAAGTTTCTCCTTCTAGAAGCATCGAGAAGATGCTCGTTTTTCCCACGTATGAGCATTCTCGCACCCTGCTTATAGAGAAACCTATGAACCTCTCACAACCCAGATATGGTGAAGTCTATGAGAATCAGGCATTCTCCCACCCTAGCCATAGTGCAGCATGCGAAAATCATCTTTAATAAGGTTTTCATAAAGGAAAATGCAACTTTTTTTCTCAGGAAAAGTTCTTCTCCCTTCTTTCTTCAAGAACTCAGGCCACTGGCCTCTCTGAAGACTGCAGATAGGTTTACATCATTAACAGTCATAGGGACGATGAAAATAATGTGTAACAATCACAGCTCGAGGCACTAGAGATTGCGATAAAAATTGAGTCATATCTGGTGGGATATAGTGGAGGAATGATAGAAGTTCAGAGGCAATTGGCTACATTGACAATTCAACTAGAAGAACTGACAAAAGGGAAAGGAGAAACATGAACAAGTTTGGTGTACAAAATGTAGTACTGAGGGCCATCAAAAATACAAATGCCCATAATTTGTGCAATATTTGGCGATGGGAGCATTGAATCCATTGTCAAGAAGAGGATACTATGATATATGTAAGAAATGGGGCCATCACCCAATGGACTTTCCACTACTATAGAAGTACTAGAGTACGCCAAAGAACTTGTTTTGAATTTTTTGCAAATCTGTAGGACACGAGGAGAAGGATTGTCGCACGTTTGACTTGATGAGGAAGTACACATATAATATGTATAGGATCTAGGAAGAAAATGATACAGTAGAAGCAGGGGGTCCACAATACAACAATAAAATAGGTTTCAATAAAGGGAACAGAGGAAACTTTGGTTGAGGTTGAGGTAGAAGGAATTTTGGAAAAGGAGGAAGAGGACTAATTATATGTTACAATTGTAATCAACCTGGACACTTGTCCCACGATTTCCATAACCAATGCACAACATGCACATATTGCAGAGAACTAGATCATTCGACAGAATATTGTGCCCAACTAGTTGCGAAGTGGAAGTCCAGAGGGAACTAGAACCCAAATCCAAATCAAAATGTGTAGATGATATCTGTCAAAATATGCAATGAAGGACCCAGAGTAGTCATTTTTATGTGTGCATGATATAGGACATGGATTGATAGGACAAATGAAGGAAAGTAGATGAAACAATGGGTAAGAAAATTTGCATGGCCCATACCAGTCATTGATCCTCAACAAGAAAACAAGGCATATCATAGGGAAAGGAAAGAAGTACTTGGAACGTATTAGGGAGAATCAACATCAAAAACACCTCATGAAGAAGATTGAGCAATGCCATAGAATCCAGTGGGGAAGGTACATACACTAAAAGAATTATTGAAAAATTGTGTAGAGTTAGTAAAAGATGAGGCTACACTGAGTACATTATACGACAAGACAGATCGCTGCATAAGAGGAAGGGAAACTCCAGTTTCACAAAGGATGGTAAATCAGGTGTTGTGCAGGAAGCGAACCAATGAAGAATTTTCATCCAGTGCACAGATTGGAGATTATGATGTGGTTAATATTATTTTGGACTTAGGGTCCGACGTGAATGTTTTACCTAAGGAAACATGGGATTTGATGGGAAAACCCAAGTTGGTATGGTATCTTGTTCAAATCAGGTTAGTGAATCAGCACAAAATAGTTTTGATAGGTCGATTCATAGGAGTACCTCTGAACATAGATGGGGTGCTCAGTGTGGAAGGCTTTGAAGTTATTGAGATTGTGGATGACTGTCAACCATATCGAGAACTGATGGGATTGGAATGGGATTTTGATAACCAAGCGATCATCAACTTGAAGATGAGGGAGATGATATTTGAAGCTAGAGATTTGAAATTTATGGCACTGTTAGACCCATCAGAAGGACAGAGTTACATGGAACCAACAAGAGGGAATGCCATTGACAATTTATATAACATGACTACGTGGATGGAGGATTATGTCAACCCGACAGTAGATGGTGCATTGATTTGGTGAAGTATCAGTTCATGTGTGTCATATTATGAAGTAGGTCTAGAGAATTGGAAATAGAGAATGCATAAAGTGTCAACTAGACGATGTTCACACATTACTCGATCCTTGTGTTGGATTGGAACAGAGCTATGTAACCCACCCATGTATGATGCATTAACTAATATAAGTATGTTTGTAAAAAAAACAATTGTAGGTACCCTAAAAGAAAAGGATGTTAGCACTAGATGTGGTATTAAAAGTGACTCCATCCAGATGGTGGGATGCACATAGAGAGGGAATTAAATATTGGCTACAATGTAGCAGAGTAATGCAAATAAGGTTTGGAACTAAGGGAGAAAACATTTGTAGAAATATATTGTTGGAGTTACTTCACACACACCTATGATTTTTTTTTCCTAAGGTTTTTCCTTATTTATTAGTCATTATTCAGTCTCCTAAATTTTAGGGAAAATATTCCTCTAGGAGAATATTCTCTTCAGTTTGACTAGTTTAGTGGAGTATAGATGTTGCATTGGTTTTTTCACCATGAAACATTGGGATCATCACCATCTAATGCACATTTTCCTTTGGATCATCACCATACTATCGCATTACCCATGATTCCCTAATATCCTCCTCACTTCACTCTATTTTAATCATTTAATTGAAGACCGATAGACTAGTTAACTGAGCTAGGTGGCAGTTCACTCTTGTAACTACCCGAGAGACTAGAATAGGTGTCATTTCACCCTCGTAACTACTGGTGTGTGTCCAAATCACTCTATACCAACACTATGGTGCATTGGCTTCACCTCTAGTGTGCATTTTTTGAGTTATACAAAGTATATCATGTGTAAATTATTCATTATTCATCACAATTAATGAGAATTATTCCATTCTTTCTCTCTTTCTTCTTCTTTCTCAATTTCTCTCTAAAAATGTGTGTGGTATTTTCTATCTAGATCTATTCTATGCAGGTTCAACACATTTACATGGTATTAGAGCTGACATATTTCTAAGCAAAATCTACACCAAATTATTTTTGCAGGTACCGAAGATTGAAGAGAGTGGAAAAATGGAATTCCCAAAAGAATTCATTCTTACACCTTACAAATTCTTTGCATGGAAGGAGAATATGGTCATTCATATTCGAAGAATATAATTTTATAGGTTAACCATGAATATAGAGACAAAACCAACATCAACCATAGAAAAATCCAAGTATCTAAATCGAATGGATGAAGCATTCAGAACAATTTGTGGTTTCATTTCTCTCGATCTCCTCTTTCACATATCTTCCTGTAAAACCCCCAATTAATCATGGACCACCATGGAAGGGCTCTTTGGAAAACAATATGAGATGAGGGGACACATGCTCGAGGTGGAATTTCTCACATTGGATCCAAAAATCTTCGACAATCTCCAAGATTTATTTACAAAAATTAAGGATTTATTGTTGCAACTCAAAGCTTGCAGGGTTGATAAATCTAAGGAGGAGAAACAAATTGTTCTCACCATTCTCTCCAAACTTGGTCCTAAATTCTCTTTGTTCATATCCACATTCCATTCAGTCAAATTCGCCTCTACAACCACCTAGAAGATACCTTCTCTTGAGGAATTTATTGAATCCCTCACACAAGATCAAACCAAGCTCATCAACATGGGAAAAATCAAAGGACCAAAGGCACATGCACTTACTATGAAATATGGAAGCCATCAATATCAGAAATATAAATATAAAGACAAAAGGAAATCTCATGCAAATACGAAGATGGAAGGGTACTCAAAACCCTTAACCGATGCCTCTGGATCCAAAGGTGGAAAGGGAAGAAAAGGGGAGAAATGCACATATTGTCATAAAGGATTCCATCCAAAATCTGCATGCATGAAGAAAAAAACATATCTAATGACTCAAATACTTCAGAAAAATAACCTTGGATATCACATCCCCGAGGATTCCAAGAAGAAGAAGCCAAAAGATCATAATCCCAAGAAAGGCAATTCTAGCCATGCCTTGATTGCCATCAACTCCTCTCCCGATGCTTGGATCATAGATTTAGGAGAATCACATCACATGGATGCAAAAAAAGTAGTATATTCTTAATTGGATTCATGCAAATATCCTCCTATTCTGATGGGGGACAACTCTCCAGTCGAGGTCACCGAAAAAGGAAGGATTGAACTCACCAATGGAACCTTCGATAATATGTTGCATGTTCCCAAACTTTCTGTCAATCTTCTCTCCGTGTATCAGATGAAAAATTCTCAAATCGAAGAGAAATTCATATTCACACCTGATGCAGTGGATATCTATGACATGCAAACCAATTCCAGGGTTGCTACCGGTGAGGTAAATCATCAATCTAGATTGTATACATTTTTTGAATTTATTGAACCAGATTTTTCTTTATTGCTTACCCATGTTGATGAAAGCAGTAGGATATGGAACAAAAGGTTCAAGCATTTGAATTTCATATATATGCAACATATTAGCAAGAAAATATTGGTTGATGGTCTACCAGACATCCATTTATCCAAAGGAATATGTGAGGGATGTGTTCTTGGAAAACACCCTCAAGAGAAATTCGACAAAGGAAAGACTTAGAGAGCTTCCTCTCCTTTAGATCTGATCCATAGTGACCTCATGGGACCTTTTCCACATCCTTCAATTAGAAAATCGAGGTATGTTCTTATTTTGGTTAATGATTTCTCATGTTTCACATGGATTTACTTTCTCAGGAAAAAATTAGAGGTCTTTCAACACCTCAAAGATTTCAAAGCCGTGGTTGAGACACAGTCAGGAAAGAAAATCAAAGTCCTCTGAACTGATAAAAGGGGAGATTATTTCAACCATGAGATCCAGAATATTTTTCATGAGGCAGGGATTCAGTTGTAGCACACAGTTCCCTATACTTTACAGCTAAATGGATTTGCTGAGCAGAAAAAAAGATCTCTAAAAGAGATGGCATCTTGCATGCTACATGCAAAGTCACTTCAACAGAGATTATGGGTTGAAGCACTTAATTATGCAACCTACATCCAAAATAGATCTCCCCATAGATCTTTCAAGGATAATACCCCCTACAAGACTTGGAGTGGCCTCAAACCGGAAGTGACCCACTTTCATATTTTCGGTGCACATGCATGGTCCTGGATTCCCTCTGAAAAGAAAAAGGCACTTAATTAACAAAGAAAAGAGTGTATCTTTGTTGGATACCCCGACAATGTGAATGGATACATACTTATTGATATTTCCTCGGACTAGATCATAATTGAGCAAAGTGTCCAATTCGAGGAAAGTGTATCGCATGTACCTCAACAGTCACATGCAGACACCTTCATTCTTCCACCTGTTCGAGATGATGAGCATGCACATGCCAAATCTTCTTCAGACAAGAGATATAATTCATAGGATTCAAATGATCCAGATATATACTCAGTAGATTCAGATGCAGAGTTAGTGCATACATATGTAGATGCAGAGCCAGAGCAAAGGCCCAAGTGGGCCTAGACTACTCTTCAGGATGTAGGGGATCTTGTTGGTGATCCAGCTAATATTAGGAGGAATCGATATGTTTTCAAGGAGCCTCCTATTGCAGTCACTGCCACTTAAGCATTTCCATATAGGCATATTTCCATGGTTCAGTCTTCATATCCACAGTCTTATGGTGAGGCTGTTGTAAATCCCTTTTGGGAATCTTCCATGCAGGAGCAGTACAACTCCCTCCTCGAGAACCAGACTTGGGATCTAGTTCCCCTTCCTTCTGGAAGTAAACTTGTCAGATGTAGATGGGTCTACAAGACCAAGAGCACAGTGGATGGAAAGATTAGTAGATACAAAGCTAGGTTAGTTTCCAAAGGCTTTTAGTAGGTGCATGGAATTGACTATGATGAGGCCTTCGCTCCAGTAGCAAAGATGGATTCCATACATTTGGAACTTGCCATTGTGGTAGCCAAGGGATGGGAAGTCCATCAGATGGACATGAAGAGTGCATTTCTTCATGGTGATATATCTGAGGAGATCTATATGGAGCATCCCTAGGGATTTATGCAGGATTAATCTTTGGTATATAGACTAGATAAATCTCTTTATGGACTTAAGCAGGCTCCAAAGGCATGGTATGCCAAGATGGACTCCTACCTACTGTCACAAACTTTGTACATTGTAAATTAGACCCAAACTCTACATGCTCAGGATGGTTGATTTACTTATACTCTTAGTTTTGTACATTGATGATTTGATGATCATTGGTTGCTCGACTTCAATGATTGTTGATGTCAATAGGATTCTACATGAAATATTCTTGATGACGGACATGGGTCCGCTACACTTCTTCCTTGGACTCAAGATCAATCAGGATGCATCAGGCATCAAACTGTCTCAAGCCAAGTATGCACGAGATCTCCTTGAGAGATTTCACATGACAGAATACAAGTCTGCTCTCACTCCTTTCCTATTGAGATTCAAACTTGAGGATGGTGGGGACACTTCATTGGTTGACAACACACTATATAGATAGCTAGTGGGGAGCTTGGAGATTTTTGTATCTCACACACTCCAGACCAGACCTCTCCTATGCAATTGGTGCAGTTTCCAAGTTCATGTAGTAGTTGCATGATATACATTGGAAGGCTCTAGAGTGTATCCTTTGATACATACA
Source organism: Picea sitchensis (assembly GCA_010110895.2). NCBI lineage: Eukaryota > Viridiplantae > Streptophyta > Pinopsida > Pinales > Pinaceae > Picea > Picea sitchensis. The sequence goes on from SNQJ01S0042462.1 coordinate 134,547, forward strand.
AGGAACCATCACCTTTGGGATTCATTATGCATAACACTCTACATTATATCTCACCGGGTTCATTGATTATGACTGGGTTGGCGATAGCACTTGTTGCAAGTCCACATTTGGTTACTCAATCATTCTTGGTTCTGGGCCTATCTGTTGGTCGAACGAGAAGTAGGCTTCCATTTCTTTATATTCAATTGAGGCAAAGTAAATAGGGGTAGTTAACATAACCATTCAATCTATGTGGCTACAAAATTTTATCACTGAGTTGGGCATTCAGTTTCATCGGTCGATTGTCATCTGGTGTGAAAACCATAGCACTCTAAAGTTTTGCAGAGATCCAGTTCAAAGGAAGCGAATAAAGCACATCGAGATCCACATGCACTACATTGGGGACTTAGTGCACGATGGGATCATCAATATACATTTCTATCATTCAGAAGAACATACGACAAACATCTTCACCAAGACCTTCACTGAGCAGAAGTTCCATTCTCTATGAAGTCGTCTTGGAGTGAAGGACACAGTTTCCTAGAAACTGTCAATTATTATTTTCACATACACTGTACTTTGAGGGGGGGGTTTCCCATGAGGTTTTCCCTCTTTCATCACTTTATTTCAATGTATCTTTTGTATTTGGGTACCTAACATGGCCTCATTGTTGGGACCCATTGTTTATTTTCACCATAGTGATGTTTAAGGGGGGTGTTGGAGCTACTTCACACACACCTAGGATTTATTTTTCCTAAGTTTTTTCCTTGTTTATTAGTCATTATTTAGTCTCCTAAAGTTTAGGGAGAATATTCCTCTAGGAGAATATTCTTTTCAGTTTGACTAGTTGAGTGGAGTCCAGATACTGCATTGGTTTTTCCACCATGAAACATTGGGATCATCACCATCTAATGTGCATTGTCCTTGGTATAATCACCATACTAGCGCATTAACCATGATTCCCTAATCTCCTCCTCATTTCACTCTATTTCAGTCAGTTAACTGAAGACTGTTAGACTAGTTAACTCAGCTAGGTGGCAATTCACTCTCGTAACTTCCTGAGAGATAGACTAGGTGGAAGTTCACTCTCGTAACTGCTGGTGTGTGTCCATATCACTCTATACCACAACTATGGTGCATTGGCTTCACCTCCATTGCACATTGCTTGAGTTATACAGAGTATATCATGTGTAAATTATTCATTATTCATCACGGTTAATGAGAATTCTTCCATTCTTTCTCTCTTTCTTATTCTGTCTCAATTTATCTCTGCAAATGTGTGTGGTATTTTCTAGATGATCTATTCTATGCAGGTTCAACACATTTACATATATAGGGGAGAGTGACCTAGCAGGTCATGTGGAACAGTGCAAGGCTTTATGGGGTTTAGTACAAGAGGAAGAGTGGACACACGGATTTATACACACACTGGGCCCAATTCCAAAGAACTGGTATTTGGAGTTGGAAATGCACGGGGATATAGAAAGATGGGAAGAAATTATCCAGAGGTTCAAAATCACATTTGCAATTGAAAATGAATCTCCATCCATAGATGTAGCGCTACAAGTGATTCATATGAAGATCTTCTTGAAAGAAGAGAGGATGGAGGTGATACCAGTATGCAGCAAGCACAAAGCCAATATGATTGTTCATTATCTACTATAATGTTATAATGTAGTCAAGGAATAATATGATTAAGAGGATCCTAGGAATGTACAAATACCTGATACAGAAGAAGAATGAGCCATAGAAGGGACATATCTTGAATCTTCTGCATATACATAGTCGATAAAGACACGGAAGGTAAACATTGGGACGACAGAGAATCCCAAGTTCATGCAGATAGGGGACTATTGGAGTGAGGAGATAGTTGACAAGATTACATACTTACTGCAAGAATACCAGGACTTATTTCCAATGAAGTTTTCAAAGATGAAGGGAACAACAGGAGAATTAGGCGAGATGAAGATCCCACTGAAACCAGGATCTAAGATAGTGTGCCAGAGGCCTTACAGATTAAATCTGGGGTATAAGGAGAAGGTAAAAGTTGAAATAGATAGGATGTTCGACGTAGGAATCACTGAACCGGTAGAATAACCTAAGTGGATAATTCCAATGGTGGTGCAATAAAAGAAGACAGGAGGAATCAAGATCTGTTTAGATATAAGGAAGTTAAATGATGTGTGCTTACATGACTCATTTCCAACACCATTCACAGATGAGGTACTAGATAGCGTAGGAGGCCAGGAAGCTTACTCTTTTACAGATGGATTCTTTGGGTACCATCAAATAGGAATTGCATAGGAGGATTGACACAAGACCACTTTTGCGATGGAATGGGGAATTTATCAATACACGGTTATTACCTTTGGATTGAAAATTTTCCCTGCGGTGTTTTCTAGGGTAGTAGTTGCAACATTCAGGGATTTCATCCATAAGTTCCTAGAAGTCTACTTGGATGATTGGACAGTGTTCATTATATTGAAGGATAACATAGAATTTCTTAGACTTATGTTGGTTCGTTGCAGGAAGTGTCAAATTTCATTGAACTTGAAGAAGTGCATTTTTTGCACACCATTTGGAGTTTTGTTAGGAAATGTAGTGTTCAAGAAGGGACTATTGGTAGACCCAGCTAAGATTGCAGTCATCCTGGATTTAGAACCACCTACATCATTAAGACATTTGAGGGAGACATTGGGTCATATAGGTTATTATAGGAAATTTATCAAGGGATATGCGTAGATCACAACGCTAATGGAGAAGTTACTAAAGAAGGAAGTGAAGTCAAAATGGATTGAATATTGTTAGAAGGGGTTAGACATCCTGAAACAGAAGTTGGTGACTGCATCGATTTTAATTTTTCCAAATTGGAACAAAGATTTCCATGTACACGTGGACGCATCATACATAGCATTGGGTGCAATTCTATCCTAGCCAAGGGAAGGAGACATAGAATAACCAATTGATTTGGCAAGAAGGAATTTGTCTGAAATAGAGAAGAACTACAAAACCACGGAACGGGAAGGATTGGAGATGGTCTATGCACTACATAAATTTAGGAATTATATATTAGGGTCTCACTTTAAGATATATATAGACCATTATGCATTAAAATACTTAGTCAACAAGCCAGTGTTGGGGGGGATAATATGCAGGTGGCTCTTATTATTTCAGGAATACAACTTTGAAGTCATAGTGAAAATAGGGAAGTTTAACATAGGACCAAATCATCTATCGCACATATTGTCAGGGGAAGATGCGGGAAATTTAGATGACAGCTTCCCAAATGCGTAGTTATTTGCAGTAAGGATGGTGGATGATTATTTCTCATACATCGTACAGTTTCTCAACATATGAATGGCTCCATCTGAGATGACCGTAGCATAGAAGAAAAAATTGGTAGTGAAAGCAACAGATTATCAGTTGATTGTAGGGAATTTATACAAGATGTGTGCATATGGAATATTGAGACAATGTGTGCTAAAGCATGAAAGGTCGGTAATACTTGAAGAAGAACATGATGGAATTGTTTGAGGACATTACGCAGGGCGAGAAACTACACATAATATTTTTTGTGCATGACTTTGGTGGTTGAAACTTTACAAGGATGAAAAGGAATATTGTCAGTCATGCTATGTATCCCAATGAGTGGGAAATTCATCTAGGAGGGACAAAATGCCTTTGAATGCACAGGTTACATTGCAAGTATTTGAGAAATGGGCCATAGACTTTGTGAGTCCAATCAACACACAATATATAATATCAGGCGTAAGGTATATCATTACTTCGAAAAAGTATTTGAAAAGATGGGAAGAAGCAACCCCAGTTACAGACTGTATTGTGGAAATTGTTGTGTGGTTTTTATTTGAAATTGTAGTCACAAGGTTTGGATTTCCATGCATATTACTAAATGATCAAGGGACACAATTTCTAAACAAAAAACATTGTATCATTGACTAAGGAGTTCCATATTAATCACCAAAAGAGTACCCCATATCACCCTCAGGCCAATGGAACTATGGAATTTTTAAGAAGATCTTGGAGAATGCTTTGACAAATATTTGCAATGTAGGGAGAGACAATTGGGACTTAATGGTTCCTGTAGTATTATCATCTTACAGGAATACAAGATAGAATTTTACAGGTCATACCCTTTTTAGGTTGTTCTATGGGAAAGAAGAAGTAATGGAAATGGAGTTTATTATTCCTAGCCTATGCATTGCAACAATCACAGAACTATCAGATACTTGTGCAATAGAGGATAGATTGGGAAAGTTAGTACAACTTGAGGTGGATCGGTCTGTCATAGGATTCCATCAACAGGTTCAAAAATACAAATAGAATGCATGGCATGATCGACACATTAAATAGAAGAAGTTTCAAGTTGGAGATTTGGTATTACTCTATGACATCAGGTATATGCAACATCTACATAAATTTTGAATGCACTAGTTAAGACCTTATGTGATTCAACAACTAACAGAAACAGGTGTTGCATGGTTGGAAACCTTGAATGGAGAAGTCTTGGAAGGAATGGTGAATGGAAGTCGGTTGAATATCTATAGATAAATCCAATAGGTTGCACAATAATTTGGGTGGGTCTGGAACACATGTATTATAGTAGTTGTATCATAGAAGGAAAGAAAAAAAAATAGAGCATTAAAATACTAAGGCATGAGAAGTTCCACAGAACCGATCATCATCACACATAAGTAGATAATTGTGCCAAACTAGGAGATGAGACAGTTGGGAAATGACAATACCGTTAAAATCCTTAAAGCATGGAAATGAATATTACACAGGGGGAGTGACGGGTCGTAAAAGTAGCATATAAGTATTAAATGGGAAAAGTCATCAAAAATATCGACAGATCGACAAAATGAGGGATAAATCACCCAATGGATGTAGTAATAAAGAATAATTTAGTTAAACAACTCATCAACCACAGTGACAGATTGGACAAATTAGTTAAGGTAGGATGAGATAGGGACAGTTGGCTTGAAAGCACAAAAATAAAAGGAAATCCTTAAGTCTAAACCATTGTTAAATGTGAGCGAGAGAAAACAGAGTGAACCAGAGTGAGTTGGAGAATAGAGTTGAGCCATCAGAACCGAGATATAGCGAACCTCCAATATACGTAGAGCTAAGTCTAGGAACTAGTCACAAAAAAAAAAAATGGCAATGTCAAGAGTTGGAGGACCATCTGTAGTAGCAAAGAAACAACAAAAAAAAAAATCAGTATCACCAAAGGTTGAGGAGGTAGTCGAAGCTTCGGTTTCAATGACACCAACAAAATTTCATAGAGAATACTTAACACCATGGGTTGATGATGCACCATAGATAAATATACCAACCAATGCAAAGTACCCAGTTCTGGTAGCACCAGTTCTCGCTATCGTAATCTATGACGAAAACATGTTTAGGAAGCTTTCCAACCTCAAGTTTATGGACCATGATATCACATATACACAGAAATTCCCTGAGTTAGTGAGGGATCATTATTTATGCACAAGGACCATCCCAGGGATGGGAGAAATCTGGATTGAGCCACAGGAGTGGGCATCAGGGTTGCAGAAGGCAAGAATATTGAACTTATTTGACATTCTGCATTTAAGGTGGAGTATAAATATCAATGCATGTGTGAAGTTTCTATTAATATTCATTCATGGGGGGACACTCTGTCTTGATTCCCCAATATCAATAGATACTACATTGATTTCATATATTACAGGATTTCCCAAAGCAAGAGAAGACTCGAGGTTGTTGTTCCTTAAGTTGGGAGAGAAATCCCTCTCTGAAACAATGAAGGATAAATTTGACACATTCAGGGGAAAGAGGGGCATGGATGTTAAAAAAATAAACAATAATAATGTGAGGTTTGTGGTACAGGTATTTTCCTAAAAACTATTGCGGAAATTTTGCAAATATGAAGTACCAACTACCGTCATTGCGGCCACAAAGAAATGTATAGTGGGAATTCAGATGAACTGGGCTACCCTTTTTGTTAACAAATTTTTATAGTATTTCATAGAGGCCCAGGAGAAGGGCGTTGAATTTCATTATACTTGGTTGATCATTATTACTGTGTTGGTTGGGTGGAAAGAACCTGAGTATTACCAGTGCATGCGCAATCCAGGTAATAACATTATGGCTGCAAGATATACCAATTTATAAAATTCACCAATTAAAAGAAGATAGACTGACAGTAACATCACATTCTTTACCTACTAGGAGAGGTTCACCTCTTCAATTGTGCAAACACTATGCATATCCGAAGAAGCAATCACAACATACAAGGATATTTCTTGATTTAGAGTCAACATACACCATATGTATGTGCGGGATAATAAGGATCCAGCACAGTAATGGTTACCAACTACTTATAGGTTGCAACAGAAGATGTGAATTTGATAATCAATGACTGGGAGGAAGAGTGAAAGATTCCACCAAAAACAATAGGGCTCTCAGAAGAGTAGGAGGATCAATACAAGAGTGATGAGGAGTTGAGTGATGACAAAGGAAAAGATCAGACGAATGGCGTAGGAGATATTCTTGGCACATCAATGGTACCCAAAGTAGTACCAAAAAGGAAGGATAAGGGGGAAGAGAAAATAGGAGGGTCGTTCAATAAATCTAAGGCACAGAGGCAGACCCCATTTTACATATTATCAAATGACGATATGAACAAAATTTTCTACCAGATACGGGATTCTACACAAGAGTTATGAGAAGAAGAAGCAAAGAAGCAAGAAGAACAATAGGATAAAGTACAGGACCAATTAGGCGTACTTCAACAGATGCTGGAAGCTGAAAACTTGATGAAGGTGTTAGAAAAACAGGACCGCAGAGCAATAAAATAAAACAAATGTGGAAATAAAACACAGAAGATACACAATACAAGAGATACACATATTTACATGGTTCACCCAGTGTGGGCTACGTCCACTAGAGAAATTTCCAGTTCCTTTCTTTATTATTATCTAGCAAAATGAAGGGATACAA
>SNQJ01S0042463.1:17598-33578 GCA_010110895.2 Picea sitchensis
GTTTCATGAACTCATGCATCAATGGTAGATACATCATGAGGATGTATTATTGAAAATTTTCATGTTCTCATTAGCAGAAGATGCTCGTAGATGGTATCGTTCCTTACCCCCTACTAGCATCTCCTCCCTGGGATAATTTCATGCAGCCTTCAATAGACACTGTCAAAAGTTTTATTCCTCTGAGTTTATTTGTCATAATTTTTGTGAGGAATATTATGATAGTGATCGAGATATGGTTGTTTCTAGTGAAAGTTGTGAGGATGAAAGTAGTGAGGATGAGGGCTGTGAGGAGGAAGGAGATGCTTTGGGTGAGTTGGTGGAACTGGTAAAATCTCCTTCTGGAGAGATAGAGGAATTGAAGGCAGGTTTTTCTCGCCGCTCTTTCGAAGAAGATGCAGAGGATAATCCGGTCTTCGAAGCGGATGTTCTTGGAACCCCTTCTTATGATGAAGAAGTGATGGTAAATACTGACCAAGAACAAATAACCTTTGATGGATATACCAACAAAGACGACGAAGAGCAGAGATTTTTCATGGTTCATGTGTATGATGATTATGAACCTGATTCGGGGAAGGGCCATGAAGGAAAAAAGAAGGATCCACATCTCTCGGCTATCCTAGCTCAAAGTTTTGCCCCTTTCAATTTCTCATCCATATATGGCTATTCACATTCGGTGTCGGTCATAAATGAATGGGATGATTATCTTGCGAGATTCAGAGGACGCGAGCATGATGAGCCCGATAAGCACTTATTCAATTTTCATGTATGCATACTTGAGCATGATTTTTTTCATGAGGATGTCTTGATCAAGATGTTCAAATTTTATTTGGAGGGAGATGCTCATGAATGGTGTCAATCTCTCCCTGCTGCTAGTATCCATTCTTTGAAGGATTTCCATGATACTTTCACTTCATATTAGGAGAATATCTACATGTCTCATCTTGTTTTGGATGACTGTTGTAACAAGTTTGCATTCTACATCCAACATGTGATAGAGTATTTCTCATGTGATGAGTCTGGTAAAGATTTGATTGAGAGAGAAAGCAAGGATAAAAATAAAAGGGTTCCGCACTCATCTACCCCTGAAGAGTATTTAGAATCAGAAAGCATAAGCTGCCAACCTTCTTATGAAAGTGAAAGCTCCTACCAAGATCAGCATGATAGAGAGGAAGAGCCATCCATGGATATACATGAAGAGACTCCTTGCTCTCATCTAGCAGATGTTATTGGAGAAGATATAGAAGAAATGGAGGAGCTAAAGGTGCATATTATCTCCTGTCTAGATCCTGTGAATGAGAAAATAGCACCTGAGATTAGCCGACCTGCATCAGTCTTCTACCCTCCTGTACACTTTGAGAATGTCAAGTGACGGGTGAGCGACAATGAAGTGCAGGAGGTAATTTCTTACAAGTTGAGCTTTCCATATTATAAATTTTGTGACCATGTGGGGTTGCATATGGAACTGTGTTTTCAAAAAGCATTGGAGCCTGCAAAATTATTCATATTATCCTAAGTTGGAGGTATTACCAGTGTTCCAATACATGTTTTATTTATGCTATCATACTTCCCTTACCTTTTATGGATTATTTGCATAAAAGAGAAGAATTGTATTACTGAGCAGTCTGGGTGGCTATGGTGGAAGTTTTCTTTCACCTAGCACTTTGTAAAATCAGTTAGTCTAGGAATGTACATAAAAAATCTCCTTCTGGATCCCATGTGTTTGTTTTCATTTTTAGTAGAGTAGTGTACATATCTCCCCATTTTCTTCAGCGAAAGTTTTGAGCTAGACTCCATAGCCCAATAGCTAAAGAACTACAAATGCACATTCTTGGCAGCTTGCAGGGAGCATGCCATCCCCTGTGGAGCCAAATGTTATCACATAGGGTTTTCAAGAGTCGTGTGGGTTTGTTGAGAATACCTAACACTGTATCTTTCCCCTGTCTCTCTCCTTTTCGTAGGTCGAATATTGAAGTTTTTCCCCCTTTGGCCGACAAAATTGTTTTTTGTTTTCCCTTGTTCATTTGTGTGCCCTGGTTTCCCTTAATATCTTACCCAAAATAAATCGCGGCCCCAAGCCCCTTGGTTTTTCTTCAAGGATGAGCACTCGCCTCTTTCTTTCCAGTCATTGGTCTCCCCATTTCTCCACCTCACAACAAAGTTACCCAGGTCCTTGTTCATGCAGGTCGTAGTCGCAGGCTCAAGGAGCATACTAAGAGCGGTTCGTTCTAGACTTAAATCAAGTAAAAGGGCAGGTTATACTTTCAACGACGGGAATTCCAGGAGCAGTTCATATCGGCAGCTCACGGGCATTTGGGAGTCCAAAATTGCATGAAGTATAGCGTCATGAAAGGAGCCAAAGCCCGAAGCCAACACGAGTCGCTGATCTAAAGGGGGACAGGTGTCAGTTGATCCAAGCATTTGGGGGAATGATCTTCAGGAGTTTCAAAGTGAGAAGTGCATAAATCTTCTAAAGAGCCAAATCTCGAACTCTCGAAGCAATCGTGTACCATTGATCTCAAAATCAGCACGGAGTCGTTGTTCTTAGCGGCAGTGCCTCCCAAAGCCCCAAAGTGTTTAAAGTCCCGAAGTGGATCTTGGCCGTCCAAATACAGGAGCCATGCATCATCAGATATGTCACTCCGAGAGTTTTACTTCTGGATTTTTAAAATGAGAAACATTGCAAAGTCCCAAAGGGCCAAATCCCGAAGTGGCCAAAGTGTCCGAAGTCCCGAAGTGACTGAAGTCCCGAAGTGCCCGAAGTGTCGAAGTGCCCGAAGTGTTGAAGCGCCTGAATTCCTGAAGTGGTCGAAGGCCCGAAGTGAATCTGAGTCGTTGATCAGCAAGAGCCACATATCTCCAGATCCATAGCTCCGGGTAAAAGTGCATGGAAGAGGATAAAGTTTGAGATTTGATTTTCCCGGAGCCTGGAGGTCCAAAAAGTGTCTCAGTCGTCAATCTCTGGAGGCCACGCATCATCATATCCTTAGCTTCAGATGTTTTACTTTAAGAGAAAGTAAGTTTGAGTTTTAGTTTTCCCGAAGCCTGAAGGCCCGGAGTAAGTCTCAATCGTCTTATTCAAATGGACACGCGACGCCATATCTAGAGCTACAGAGGAAAGCAAAGGGGGGGAAAGCCTGAAGACCCGAAGTAGCTCTCGATCGTTGATTGAGAAGGGAGCAGAAGGGTCATCGATCTGGTTGAAGGGGTCAAAGTCTCGAAGCAAGAGCAGAGTTGTTGATTGAATCAGACGTGGGTCAATAGATCGACAACTTCAGGTAAAAAACACAGAAGGTAAGTGACATTTGATATCTGATTTTTCGGAGCCCGAGGACCCGAAAAGTGTCATAGTCGTCGATCAGTAGAAGCCACGCGTCACTAGATCCTTCACTCCAGATAAAAGAAATAGAAGACAAAGGATGTTTGAGATTTGAAAAGTCTGAAGCCCGAATCACGAAGCAGATCTCGACCGTCAATTCAAAAAAGGAAGATTTGATCCGTCGATCTAAAGAATGCCAGAGATGGTCTATTGATCAGGAAGCCTCATCTCAAACCACAAGATTGATGGTCATGCTCCATTGTGGGGTCTAAAGGTGCGCAAGTTTTAAAATTTTAAGGGCGGGCCACAATTGGAACCACTATTTTGAGAAAGGGACGTGTGGCAGTTCATGGTAAACTGTGGGGGAAAAAGAGGTTTTCTTTCAAACCACCCTTTTTTGCGCTCGTAAACATGCATTCACGTAGATTCATGGCTCTAGGTCACATTGAAGAAGGAGACAAAGGAAGGGGAGATACCCCTGAGCCCAGAAGAGCCAAATATGTGGCAGCCATCAGTATGGACATGTGGCACCCTTATAGCCTTGGCACGTGGCCACCCCCTGAGCATTAAGTCTTGTTCAGTCTCCAAGGAAAAGAAGTAAATGAAGGGTAGGTTTGGTGGTTGAAACCTCGGCTCACCCCATAAACAGAAGGTATGGAAATTCTGATTGTGGGGATTGAACCGTCAACCCATGGTACCCCTGCGAGCAGATTTCCCTGCAGACCCATGCTGATATGAGCTCGCGTATGACAGAAGGGATACATGCACAGTCTGACAGAACAAGTCGTTGACGCAAATATTTGATTGTAGTGGCCAGGTCACAATCTTGGTGGTGGCAAATTGTTCTGAGTATAAATATATAGTTTTAATATTTTGTTAAGGTCATCAACTGGTTGATTAGAGCTCCCTATTTTGTAATGTTTTGATGCCATAATTGTTCTCTATTTATGTATCAAATTTGAGACTTTCATGTTAATAGAAGTCAGCTTCTTTTCATCTCTCTGTAAAAACTGTGCTAAAACACTCGGGCATGGAGGATCTAATCGAGGGTTGTTATGTTGTTGTAATGTAGGTTTGATTACAATGGTATCGTGACCAGTTTTAGTCAACTCCCTTGTTATCTCTATCCCTCTTACATTGAATGGCTCGGGCATGGAGAATCCAGTCGAGTTGTCGTAGCTGCATTGTGATGTAGGTTTGATCATTTTTTTGTTGTGACTGTGTTGTTTGGACATATTTCAGTGTTTGAAGCTTGTGCTCAAGAGTGATCTTGAGTCTGAAGTTGCTTGAAAGCTTGATGCTCATCGCAGTCTTGTTCACCTTTCTTACTAAGTCTTCCCTCTGCTCACACTCAAACTCAATTCACTGACTGAAGTTAATGTAGCCCCCACTTCCCTGTGCATTTATTTTCCAGTTTCATGTTGAACATCATTCATATATTGAGTTTTTTCCATTGACCTCCACTCATATAAAACCAACATCCACCAAAAACTTTGATGGGTACTGGGCTTATCCTCCCGCAATCTGAGGGTGACTCTCAGTGCTAACAGAGTGTACCTTGAAGGTTTGGTTTGAAAATATTCATATCGAACATGTTTGATTTTTCCATTCAAGTACCATAAACAATAATACCATATCTTATACAATTGTATGCAGTCAAAGCGCAACCAAATATATTATAGTGGGGGATAATACATGTAATTCTATAAAATTATGTTGTGCCACTACTTCGTGAAACGAAATTGCAACTAAGAAATCAGGTAAGCATACATCTTCCCTATAACCCATCTCTTCTCTTCAATGTTCATACTAGTACACTACACATAAGAAGAAAAGCAAACACCTTTGATGTTGATGTTAAGTACCTAGTGTCATGATATACCACCTAGCCTAGATTCATGTTAAAGAATTCTTCCCTATCATATTATTTGATTTTTGTGGGATTTATGAGACATTCATATCCTTAAATAACAACCGTTTGGTTCCTCATGGTTTCATGCATGCCCAAAAAACATGAGGAGAGTTACATTATATAGAAGGCATTTGGATTTTTATCACTAGAGAGATAAGGATGATGAACATACTCAATGACATATCTAGGAACAGGGACTCATTTTTCTTTCCTTCACCCTTCATGTATCCACCATCACATTTGGATTCATCACTACCCTTCTTATCATCATCTTCTCCTCCCTTTTTATTTTCTCCACCATCCTTCTCCTCCCCGATGCCTTCATCTTATCACCCCCACCACTACCTTCCTTATTCTTCCCCCTTATTTATTGCCCCCGTCCTTTTATACCCTTTCTAATTGTCTCCATCCTCCCTGAAACCCATCTCTTTTCTTCAAAGTTTAGGTTATTACTACATTGAATTTTTTAGGGTAGATGTTTCAAGAATTAGTGAAATTCCATGGACATCATCTAGTTGTCAGCTAACAATGTATTTCACTGCAATAAGCTCACATACTTTGATAAAATCCCAAAATGGGTAGAGCTTCGTTAAACCCATAAAACTCCACAACTTGAATAAATTTGAAATAAACAAAATTAGAGGCCCATAAATCCAACATATTATCTCCTGAATATATTAAAAGCACTGAATAAACACCCATAGATATGGGTTGAGGAAAAATAAAGTAAATTTTCTTGCAGACTAGAGATTTCTACCACTAAAAATATATGGTGGAGCATATCTCACTCTCCATTTGTTAACACATCTATACAATAATATGTATATGAATACCTTGACCTTACATATAAACAAAATTAAACGACTTCAATAATCAAACACGGATAAAAAAAAAAATGACTATAATTCCTTAGTGATCTTTGCATTTAAAATATTGTTTAATCAATAGAACCATCTCCAGATTTTTAATGGCACCCATATGATCAAGATATACATATGATATGAATTTCTTCCATTCATAGAGTATTTGCTCATTGGCTCATCATCTCCTCTATAGGGATTTTTTTCCTTTTAATGTGTATTTCTTGGTTAATCTTGGTTGTAAAAGCCTCTTTATGCATGGTCAATTATTTTTCAAACATGGAAACCTCATTCTCAACAACAATTAAAATGTGTGAAGAAGAAGAAGAAGAAGTCTTAGATCTGTCATTAGCAGGGCCACTAGTTTTCTCTATTGAAGAAGATCAAGAGGAGGCAAATCAACAACTACATTGATGTAATAATACATGGGTTTTTTTTCATTGTTCTTAATAACTCCAATGTAAAGATCAATAGCTAGAGTGGATCCATACATTGGAGTTGATAATCTTCTTTGTGGTTGCAAGAATCGAGATTATAAGATTGGATAGCAAGAAAAAGAAGCAAGGATTCGGGGATCACAATATTAGGTACTTAGAAACAACTTAAACCAAAGGCTCTGATACCATAATGTAAAGTTCTCCGGCCCAAGTGAGGTCCATTACATGCAAAAACACTCATAAAATTTAAAATTCTACTAACTAGTTTCTTGTAGCTTATCAACTACAAATTACAACCAGATTTAACTATTGTCTATTACCATTAATTAAATGCATCTACAACATGCTAAAAAAAACATGAATGCATCTTAAAATAACTCAATGCAACAACATATAATCTTTCTCAAACACATAGTTAATACACAACAATTTAAGTCATAAATACAACACATAAACAGATAAAACACTTATCTTTTAATTTAGTTGCGCAACCAGCTTCTTGGGAAGGATGTTCCACCCAACCATAGACTTTTTGTTCCAAATATCAATAGCAATTCACCCCCAATATGAGGCTAGTAATTGACAAAAGAGGGTGGTCTATCACTGTCCACTCACAGCTTAGAAAATCCCACAACCAATTGGTATTCTCCTACAATTATCTTGATTTTCCACCATCGCTCTTCCTTTCAACCTACCCAAACCAAGGAATGTACCCCTCCACTCAGTCCCTCAATCATCCCATTCGTTAATCAGAGTCTCTTTGGCATAGGTAACCAGGAATCTCTTTACTGGAAACTCAAGGGAACTCACTGCTAGTAAAACTACCAAAAAACAACAACAAATAGTTCTTGTTACAGTGAAACTCACAAAAGAGTTCACTCTTCAAGCCTGACAACCTGGATCTTCAATATTTTTCTCAAAATATGCTCTAGAAATGCTCCAACATGCTCCATAATCTTCCCTCCATGGTTTCTCCAGCTCCAAGCTCTATTTTCTTCTCTTTACTTGTTGTTCATGCAAGGACATTAACTCTCGAAAACTATTGTAATTGCCCATTTGATTTCCTCTCATTTGGCTTGCTTACTTGACTCGCACACTTCCCCAAGCTGATTGTACTCAACCCGCAGGTTCCCAGTAACTATGGGATGTGACTTCTCACACCTACCATCTTACATGTAATCAATGATTGGATTTGGGAACACTCAACAACAAAATAGAAGGTTCATATACCAATAGTAATTTTTGAAAGTGGGTTAAATTAATAGACATGGGTAATTCCCCCTTGGACCCCTCTTAGACATTATCTTAGACCCTCCCCTCTCTTGCGGATTAATTCATCCCCAATGTCTATCCATATCCACCAGCAGTTGACATCACATTTTATTTATTAAAATTCAGAAATACAATTCTTATATACATTGCTTAGGTTGTGTCCACATATTATATCTAGATAAGCATTAATTAAATTGGGAATTATACTGGGGATGTTACATAAGCAAAGAAGGGTAACATGAAGTCAAAGAAGGATGCTAGAAAGTAGTGTGAATTCCATAAAATCCCCCGACACAATATTGATGAATGTCTCTTGAAACAACAATTGTTGGTCGAGCTCAAAGAAAAAGAATCAAGCTCTAGATCAGACTCTAATTCAGAGTAGGATAAGGGGAAGTGGATGATTGATGTAGAACCCAGTGCTACCATTGCAATTGCAATTATCCAACTAGAAGATTCAAAGGAGCCTAAGGAGGGGGAGTTTCTCTTATATTCACAAATGTGGTTGAAGGGGACTCCACTACATTTCATTATTGATAGTGGTAGCCAAAAGAACCTAATCTCAACCGAGGTCATAAAGAGGTTTAGGCCATGAATAAGGCTACTCTAAGGGCTCTTAAGTGATCTAATTATTCTCGTATAAGATAAACAAATTTGCAAAACCAGAAAAACCAAGATATGTTTAGAACATAGAGGGAGTTGCTAATAGGTGGGAAATATGAATGCTACTCCTCCTTTTCTAGTTGTACACATGTCATGCCGCCTCCATACAACCCTGGCCCTTGTTTAAGCTTAATTACCAATACGCATCCCTATGTTTGCACACATCTAGAGACACACATCAAATAGCATTGTCCTAATAAATATAAATCATATTAGCATGTTTACAACATCATATTCAAATCAAGACATAGTTTCTTGACCCCAAATTGGGTTTGTATAATTTGACTCACCTTGGAGTTCATACACATGTGGTTCTTCTTGTCACACTTGAAAAATCATCAATATCTTGGGAAAATACATCCATTCAACAATATAGGTCACACAAACACACACATGCACACTCACACAAGTCTCTACATCGATTCATAGTATTTAATAATATTAAACAATTTTTAACATGTTCATGATTCATACATAATCATCACATTAGACATTAATAAAAGATCAATCAAGCCAAAAGAGTTGCAAACAAAAATATAATTCAAGTGTGGCCATCCACAAAAATCGAGTCATTCATATATTTGAAATTCCCTCAAATGATAATATGTCAAGTAGTAATAATAAATCTAGTCAAAAATGAGCATTACATGAAGACAATGATAAAAAACATTCCATTAAACTCTAAAAAAATATTTAATACACTAAGTAAGAGATAACTATACCTTTTGAGATCCACCTCATAAATATGCTTATTCTCAAATGAATTCTCAAATGAATATGCATCTATTATCAACCCTCCATGTACAATACTATTATTTTTAACCACTTGTATACACTAAAAATAATAAAAAATCATTACCCTATTAGAATGTCTGCTAAATTTTCATATGACTTCACTCTACCCGGTTCACACATTTCATGAAATACTTGGCCAAACAAATCAAAAGTAACAATTGTTTGGTTAAAAAAATTTACCAAACATATTACATACAATCAACTACAACACTTCCCATATTACATACAATCAACTACAACACTTCCCTTCCCTTGTTGATGATATTTAACATATATATAACACATATAGTAGAAGAAGACAATGAATGAATTCACCATCAAAGTAGAGCTTAGCATATGATTTGGGTTCTTGAGATATTATGTGAGTTTCTCTAGCTATATGTTCAAAGTCTTTATACCAAAACTCACCTTAATCCACATTGTGGATTAAGGTGAGAAAAATGTGAATCTTTTAAGAGTTGTTTGCACATGCTTGAAATAGAAAAATTCCATAACTACTCCGATTAAAAACAAATATCTCAAAAAAAATTATCTATGTTCTTGAGATATTTTTTGTGTGTGTTTCTACACCCATGTAAATTGTTCCCTACCAAATAATACATTTTGCGATAAGAACAAATATTTGAAGGACCGACTTCACATGCCCGAAATAAACATAGAACGCTTTGAAGCATTTTAAGAAACACTTGGCAACCAAACCTCAAGCCACAACCATACGTCTAGGGTTGTTATATTTGATGCTTTGAATAGGGAATAATTATGCACTAATATAAAGAACTAAAAGTTTCTAAAGGAGGAATTAGTTTTGTGCATGGATTTAAATAAGGTCGAGGTGATTTTCAATTGGCCTATACTAAGGAATGCCACTAAGATGAGGATTTTCCATGGTATTGCATATTTTTATAAAAATATTATCAAAGGATTTAACAACATTTGTGTACCAATAATAGAGTGTATGAAGGCATGAGGATTTAGTTGGGATCCATGAGTGCAAAACAATTTTGAGTTGTTGGAGACGCGAATTAGCAATGTACCTGTGTTGGATTTGCCTAAATTTAACAATGAATTTCATGCATATTGAGATGCAGATTGAGTGAATGTTAGTGAAATATTAAATCATGAAGGGGAATGGAATGTTCTAGTGAAAAGTAGGTTTAAGCACAAAAGCAATAGTCAACATTTAACCTAAAGATTTTATGTAATAGTAAAATTTTGAAGCATTGGAGGTATTTTATGTTGTTGAGAGATTTTTTTGTGTACATGAATCATCAAGCATTGAGTGATAAAGTTCATCAATAGTTAGACAATGTTGATCCATAAGATTCCATACCCTATAAGAAGACTAATGATGTTACTTATTACACAGTTAATCTCCAAAGAAGTTGTGTATTTGTATGGATTATTGAAGAACACTACAACATATGAAGATATGAGGTTTATTCATCATATTCATATAACTTTGTGGAAGAATCTAGAGATGACATTGTGTACAACATAGTTTAGTATATCACTTAGAGATAGATGGATAGTTCAAAGTTGTAAACATAAGTTTTGGGAATCTATTAAGGTGTTCAAATGGATTGAAACAATGGAATTTTTTTTTTTGTCAAAAGATGAGTGTGCATTCAATACTTAAGTGAGCACACTAATTAGAATATCACGATGTCATATTTTGTATGGATATAACCCATAAGTAGTTGAGAACTTGGTTGATTTTCCAATAGTGATGAAAATAAGTGATGATGTGAAAGAGTTCATATAACAAATGAAGAAGGTTTATGTACATTATATAATACTTTGAGGTTGAGAAGTGAGGAGAATAAGGAGTGAGTAGATGTAAACAAAGATATAAATATTTTGAAGTTGGTGATGAAGTTTTGGTACTTTTGAGGAAGGAGCATTATCCTAAGGGTACATATAGCAAATTGAATGTGAAAAACATAGGTGCATGTTGGACAAAGAAGAAGTTTGATGACAATGCATATTGGGTATAATTGATCAAGGAAGTCGATATTTCATCGATATTCAATGTATTAGACTTGTATGAATATGACACGCTAGAAGAGGAGTATTTAGTTGAGGATGACAAGATTGATTGGCACATCGAGATGCCAAAGAAGAAGGATGAAGAAATTGATGAAGTGTTAGATGAGAAGCTTCTAAAGACACATAGTGCAACATATAAGTAGTACTTAGTGAAATGGGAGGACCAAGCCATAGAGGAAAGTATGTGGATTTTAGAGCATAGTACTAAATACTTTGCAATTCAAAGGGTAAAGTAGAGGAAGAGTAGTGCGTAGGATTTCTAAGAGGACATGCAAGTTTTTTGTCAAGTGGAATTTGATATCGAATCATCATGTGCATGAGAAAAGGTATTTGCACAACTAAGCACAAAGGGTGTGAATGTGCAATCAATGAAGATTTACAAGTAGAAGATAGTTATGCACATATTCACATAGATAAGGGGGCATGTGCTAGAGGGAAAAAAGAGCATGATCTAGTTAGTTAGGGTCCACAAGGAAAACTCAATGTAGACAAAGGCGAGGTAACTTGGCATAATTGAATATGCAACACATGACAAAGTTTTAGGCATAGGAAAAACATATATACAAAAGAATTTTTTCATGTGAACGATGTTAAGCTAATGAAGGGATGCACAAAGAAGCTAAAGTGTTAGTTAGATAAATCTCTAAAAGGAATCTATTACAACTAACCCTCATATATGTCAGTTGTATGTTAGTGGAAAAAACATCTATAAAGGTGATGAACTTGAAGGAGTTTGTGTTTGTTGCAAAAATAATTATTGTTATAAATGAAGCGTGTAGTTTTGGAGAGTTAGGAGAGGATGACAAGAAGTTGAGTGTTAGGAGAGATCAAAGGAAGAAGAAGATTGGTGCAAAGTTGAACACTAAAATCAATGTTGTAGAGGTGAGGGCCATGTATTATGAAATAATTATAGAGACAAAAGAAGGCATGATAGTTTATGATATGCATACATGTATGCTATAAATCTTTATTTTTTAATGAGAATGAGTGCACTAGATTCGTGATTTCATTTTTATTCATAGATGTCTATAATAATTTATTTTGAATATTAAATACAATCTAATCTAGAGTATGAATATTTAGTACTATTCCATTCTATTACAAGATCATTGGGATTAGTAAAGAATGGATCAAACCTAATATAATGTGAAGAAGTAGACCTTTGTGCATCCCCTACAACATTGTTAGTTACCCATCCCTTTTACGGTTTCAAACCCCCTTATTTTGTGTTCGTGACTGCATATCCACAACTAAAACTCATAAAAGAGTGTACATGGCTACAAAATTGGCTTTACCCCTTCTCTATTATGCCCATTTTGATCATTTGAATTGTATATTAAACTTGTACTTTTCAATAATTTTTCTCTCGTGTTGTCCATCATTACTATCCTTTAAAAACTATGAAGTCATTGGATTCGTGATAAACCTATATACTTTTAAATTTTCTTTAATGATTCCAATTAACCACAATAATAATATAGAAATCTTATTTAAACTACTACTTGGGCATTCCCATTCACCCATTATTATATAAGGGTGGAGTGTCCTAGTGGGGTGTCAACCAGCGTTTCGCACTGCCAATGCCATAATGGGAAGGTAAAAGAAAAATAGAGTAATGAATGATTTGTGCGGTTGTATTAAAAGCACGTCCGAGTAGGTGGAAGGAAGGGACCTAAAAGTGACTCCTGCAATGTTTGATCATGTTTGAAAGAGTAGGTGGAAGGAAGGGTCCTTCAATGTTTGATTATGCATGTTGAAATGTCAATTGGATGTTGGATGAGTTGGAAATCTGAAATGTGGGGATCGAAAAAGCTGCCAAGTGATGAGTTGGAACGCACAAACAAAGATAGAAATGGAGATGTTATTTTTCTTAACACCAAAGGCAAAGAGAGACACGATGGGAATCAGTTGGCTAGCTCTGTGCCTGTTGTTTTCCAGATGTTTCCTCCCTCCCTTCTGTGCCTATTTTTTGGATGCTTCCTCCCTCTCTCCCTCCTTCCTTGCTTCCCCACGCAGACACGATACACCCTTCTCTCCCTCCCTCGTTTCTATATAAACCCACTCACCCCAAACCCATCCATCATCCACAGCAACAGTCCACATTTATTCTCTGTAGACATCTCTCTCACCATTTGATTTCTCTTCTCTGAACTGGTCCAGACATCTCTCTCACCATTCGATTTCTCTTCTCTGAACTGGTCTACGTCACAAACTCTTCCATCTTCTTCACCCAATCCACAATGGACATGTACACACCCTTTCTCCTCCTCTTTATTTTATTAACCTCCTCGGCAGCTCTTGTTTCTGCAAATTTCTAAAGTGATTTTGACATCACATGGGGCAATGATCATGCTAAAATCCTTGACAATGGACAACAATTGCAGCTTACTCTCGACCGCACTTCAGGTAATATTTGAGTTCCATGCCTTCATGCTCTGCTCTTCTCTTAGTTCATCACTTATTCTAGTAGTTGTGTCTCTTTCTCTCAATTAACTTCCTATAATCTTATTCCTTGTTGATAGGTTGTGGGATTCAATCCAAGCAAGAGTATTTGTTTGCCAAAATTGATATGTAAATCAAGTTGATACCTGGGAACTCTGCAGGGACAGTCACTACCTACTATGTAATTAACTTTACCTTAATTAGCACTGCCTCTGCCTTCCTTCATTATGAAAGTATATCTTCTGCTAAAGCTCTTATGGCTAACATGTTTTTGTTGTTACGCCTCTCTGCAACTATCGTCTCAAGGCCCCAAACACGACGAAATAGACTTTGAATTTCTGGGCAACCTCTCTGGAGATCCCTATATTATGCACACTAATGTCTTCGCTCAAGGCCTTGGTAATCATGAACAACAATTTTTTTTGTGGTTCAACCCAACCCTAGATTTCCACACTTACTCTGTGCTTTGGACATCGAACCAAATTATGTATGTATTATAATCACTTTGTGCCTTAGCTCTTTCCATATAATACAATACAGTCTCTCAAACTAACATAAGTACATGTTTATTGTTCAAATTTTATGTAGACAGTACTCATGTTCGAGTGTTTAAGAATAGGGAGACAGAGCTGGGTAACATGGATACCAATTATTGTTATCCCAAGAACCAAGCAATGAGGATCTACTCCACCCTTTGGAATGCAGATGATTAGGAAACTAGAGGTGGGCTCGTCAAGACCGACTGGACTAAAGCTCCCTTTTTTGCATCCTTCCGCAACTTCAATGCTGCTACTTCTTCTTCTGACTTCGCTGCAGAGGAGGCTTTGGAATCCAACCAAGAGCAGAGGCTCCAGTGGGTGCAGAAGAACTACATGATTTACAATTATTGTACAGACACCAAAAGGTTCCCCCAGGGATTGCCTTCCAAATGCAAATGAGCCCTCCCTCCCATTCCACTGGTTACTGTGCAGACACCAAAAGGTTCCCCAGGGACTGCCTCCCAAATGAAAATGAGCCCTCCCTCCCATTCCACTGATCGATCGAATTCACTCATTCATGGAATGAATTTTGGATATGTATTATATTCTACATCCATTCTTTTCATACATACATAAACGCATGTAAAATATGTATCAATTATTTTGGTACTGGTATAATAAAGTGAGATTCCTTTGATATTCAATTGCTACAGCTTCTCTTATTTTTAGGTTTCCATTTTTTCATACATACAAAAACACATGTAAAATATGTATCAATTATTTTGGTACTGGTATACGAAAGTGAGATTCTTTTGATATTCAATTGCTACAACTTCTCCTTTTTTTGGTTTTTTGGGTTTCCATCTATTAGCGTTTTAGCTTTTGAATATCTATAATTCCGCCTTTTGTATTGAAATTGAAATTTAAAAGAGACACACAAACAAATAAAGAAATATGATTACATGATCTCAATCATCTTTTTTTATTATTGGATATATATATATATATATATATATTCAATACTTCAATCACACTAATATAAAAGACGGATACTGAAACTATTCCTACTAATGCATAATGATAATCAAATTTCCTTTAGTCATGTGCAGACAATCAATTTCAAAATGTGATATCTTCACCTAGGTTGAAGCCATGATTATGCTATCAATTCATGGAATGAAGGTGACCCAACAAAGAAAAATATTATAAAACACTCTTCATGAATCATAACACTTACAAATCATACCTACCATTTTCCTTAAGTTACATAAAACAACCCAAAAGAAAACCCTTTAAAATTTCTCAAAAACTAATCTCAAGTGCAGAGACCCATTCACAAAAAGCTACAAAAAGTATGCACAAGGTACAATTAGAACCTGGGTGCATCAATTTCAAAACATGCACGGCATACTCCATTTTAGGGTGTGCATGCCTTTGTGAGCTCCAAAACATTTATTCATGAGATTTCACAAATTTCCATTTCAAACTTTCTTAATAAAAACAACTTAATTTACCCATCCTATACCAAATAGTTTATAATAGTTTATTTTGAATATTAAATACAATATAGAGTATGAATAATAAATACAATATAAAGTATGAATGTTGTGTTGGAAAATTCAGTGGACAGAATGCAGTGAATGCTTGTCATTGATGACAACAGTGAGGATGGCAGAATAAGAAATTTGAATGTAAAGCTCAGGAGGA
The DNA here is from genome assembly GCA_010110895.2 of Picea sitchensis. NCBI lineage: Eukaryota > Viridiplantae > Streptophyta > Pinopsida > Pinales > Pinaceae > Picea > Picea sitchensis. Next base: position 33,528 of record SNQJ01S0042463.1, read on the forward strand.
ACAGCATGGAAGAAGATGCCCACAAAAGCTCGAGATACAGAAGTTTGTTGA
>SNQJ01S0042463.1:33588-44524 GCA_010110895.2 Picea sitchensis
CAAGTAAATTTTATGTGTTAAAAGCAAATGGATCAACTTTGCAACACATTAATTAAAGGATTACTCATGCAAGATACAAATAAACAGCAGCATAATCAATGAACATAAGCACATAAACACAGCAATTGATAAAGGAGTTCACCTCTCTCTTGGGCTACATCTCCTGGTCCAGCTTCCAATGGATCATTATTATTAATTTCTCAAAGTGCTCAAAAACATTCCTTACAATGCTCAAACTGACCAACAGACTGCTCCAATGGCTTCAGAGCATCCAAAAACCCCTAGCTGGGCTTTTTCGGCACCTCAATCGGTCAAAAAATGAAGAAGTTAGGCCTCCTGGAAGTCCCCCCCTTCAAGATTGTTGTCTCTGCATCTACAAAACGCACCCTTGTCACATGAACTTGGCACACACGCAATTTAAAGGGTGAAAACCCGACACCGGGCACAATCGCGCCAACAGTGCGAACTCTAGGATGGTTATGGGCGCACCAGCCCCTAACCGCCTAGCACCTGGGCACGTGAGAGTCATATGACCATGCTCTATAAGAAAAAGGGCTAAACGGTTGAAACCGTTCCAACTCCCCCCTCCACGCTCCGGTTGTGGTGACATGCATTACCATAAAACCATGGCTTACAACACAAATCCCACGCCATTTTATGGAGGGCATATGCCATGGTAACATATATAAAATAATACGACTGTGGGCTTTACATTTGAAAACACAAATTCCCGCGCGATATATATATATGGTTACATGTAATGAATAATATGACCGCAGGTCGGGGCTAAGCCCCGGCCCGACCCCCCGCCAATGATTACACAAACCAAACATATATATATATATATCAACCCATATATGCAATAAGGAAAAAGCGGCGGTACAATGGTCAGGCGGATTTGTGAAGGCTTTACATGGTGGGGAGGTCTGGGGTTCGAATCCCACAGACTCCATAAAATTTTAATAAACAAACCAACAGCCAATACAGGAGTGCCACGTGGCAGCCCATGACTGGGCCACGTGGCACCCAATCACTTGTCCAAATGATGTCACATGTCAGGATACCATTCACCCTCAGCTACCAACCAAACACTGCCACGTCATCACATGCCACATCAGCGTACGGTCGTACGGCCCTACCACATCAGCCTGTACGGACTGTACAGTCAGCGTCCTTTTTTTGTCTGTTTGACATTCCAAACAGATTGTGATATCTCTCGCTCCCGACGTCCGTTTGAGACGAAACGAGTTGTGTTGCGATCGCAACGACGAGGCCTACGCTCTCGTCCAGTTTGAAGTGATTCCGAGTACTTTGAATTTTTGAGCAAAATTTGATCCCCTAATCATTACTGAAGAGGAATTTATGACTAAAAACCATCTAGGAAAGTGCACCCTACCCTAGAGAATCCTTTGGTAGCTTGAGCACACATTTTTAGTGGCCAAAATATCTAGAAAGACAAACCCTAGTTTTGGATGGTAACAGAAAACCAGGAAACCAGAACCAGTACCAGTCCATATTTGCGCAGGTCAAGTTTCAAGGGGTAAAACTTGGAATTTTCTGAAATATTCAGCTCCAGCAAACTTGCCTCATTCGAGCGCATCTAGTCCCTGAATCAAAATTCCAAATATTTGAAGTTTGAAAAATTAGGGTTTCCTCATAAAACCCTAAGTTGCAGTTGTAGTTGCAGTTGCAGTTGTAGTATCGATATCAGTTGCAGTTGCAGTACAAGTTCCTTCATGCCAGTTGTAGTGCCAGCACCAACTGCAATACCAATTGCAGTGAAGTGTTGGGACTGAATTTTATTGTCCTAGTTCATCTTACCTTAGAAAATATCCAACTAAATTTAAGTTACAAGTTGTTGCAACTTTGAAGTTTTTAAAGGTTTGTTATTTATTATTGTTGTTGTCGGATGGTGCCACTACTTGCCAATATTATCAGAGGTGTGTACTTACATATGTTTAAACTGTTAGTTTTAAAGGGTATTTGTAGGAGAAGGGATCTTTTGTCATAGATCCAGAAGGATCTCAGATCCAGCACATTCAGAGGAATAATTCACCCCAGGTTTGATTATTTTTTATATGCATCTATTTTTTATGACATTATTTTGATCTTATGAACATGAAAGGTTGTATGTTGAAGTTATAACCATCATATTAACCATTGGTAAAATTTAAATTCAAGGTATTAGATTGATTAAAGTTGATATTATAGAGTTTATTCTCTAACTTAGATTTTTGTCAAGAAAGCATATTATCTCAATAAAGAGGACAGGTTGAAGAGAATACTTGTCATCCTGAGTGAAGGAGACTAGGAAGAAAAGCAACAACCCTCATTCTTGAGGACAAAGACTCCAGGTTCCAGGTTTGATTGATTAAGTTTATAAGATTCAAATTTGCACATTTCAAGTTTGATAACTACCTCATTACAAGGACACACTATAGTTGAGATAACAATCTTTGAAAAGTTTTATACTTGGTAGCATGTGAGCATATTGAGATAAATGCTTATTACCATATATAACTAACATCTCCTCTAGGAGAAAAATTCTTGTTTTGTTTCCAAGAGGAATGATTGATCACAACACTAGAAGAGTGTTCATTGTGTTGCTCTCATTTCTTATTATTGTACTTCTTACTTTGACCCTTGTTTCAGGCATATCACAAGTGATAGCTCTGAAGGAGCTACTGTGACAAATTGATCTCTCTATTGTTTTTATTATTATTATAAAGAGTATTATCCTGAACTATTGTTTCTCCCTTGTTGTTCCTGTTTCAGGTTCCAGGTCACAGGCGATAACCCTGAGGAAGCTATAGTGACGGTTACAGGAGAACATATTAGATGAAACATGAAGCAGACTATTCAAGTTGTATACATGAATTCATACCAAAGAAGATGAAGAATAAGCAAGTTTTGAGATACATAGTATCTCATATAGAGATTGATTGTAAGGAGAAAAAGGCTCCAAAGATGACCGAACATTAAAATAGAACTCACAGTAGACTTGGCCAATGGATAATGAAGCCACCTTGACAAGAAGAAAAATTTGTTTGAATTATGACTCAGATTTTCATATTAAGATTTGGTATTCAACACCAAGTACATCCTGCAGAGACTATGAAGTTTTTTGTAGACTCGGAAGAAATCAAGAATCAGATTGAGCCTAGTCTCAGAGAGGATCAGATGGGAAAAATAGACATATTATAGGACTGACAGATAGATGCCATGAGTTGAGAAGACTAGATCATAGCTTCAAAGACTTCTAGGAGACATGAAATCTCCTGAGAAGATTCCCTTGTTTCAATGACAGAGGAGGAAGCCAGTCAGAAGGACTGTAATTCGTTTTAAGACCAGAAGGGAAGTTAGTGGGGACTTTCACGTTTGATCTAATAGATCAAGCATGTTGCATATAACAATATAGAGATGTACAAAACCTATTTCGTGTCCAGAGGATTCTCCCAGCAAGAGGGAGAATACTATGACGAGACACTTTCTCCAGTAATCGAATAAATAGTTCCATTATTCATAAAGACAACCAAAACAACCATGATTTTGATAAAATATGAGATTCATGGGGAGAAATCCATGTATTTGAGATTGAGTTACCTCCATGAAAGAGGAAAAGCTACCTTCAGTATCAGTTATTGAGCCACTCTCGGACGAAGTTTTTTCCATGATAGAATAGAGGAGCTACTCTCAGAGTTCAACAACTATAGTGAGAATAGAGAAAGTCATTCTCAACTTCAGAAATAGCAATTGCAGGTGCAGATTCCCGGTTCCAAAATAAATAGTTGCAAAGAGAGTAGAGGACACACTCTCAAGCAGTGAGACAGATAGTGCTTTGCAGAAAGCACATAGAGCTAGCACATGATTGTACAGATTAAGTTGCAGATGAGAAAGTGTATCGGGTTGGTACAATGTGTTGTCAAAATTTTGGTTTGAAGTTAAAGATAGAAAGAATCGTGTTTACATGTTGAAGAAAGATCTGTATGGGTTGAAGCAAGCTCCTAGAGCTTGGTATGGAAGAATTGATAGTTTCCTGACAAGATTGGGATTTACCAAGAGTAAAGTTGATTCTAAACTTTAATTCAAGGTTATGAATGATCAACTAGTTATATTTCTACTGTATGTGGATGACTTATTCTTAACAAGAGAAGAAAATATCATCACAGATTGTAAGAAGAAGCTCACTGTAGAGTTTGAGATAAAATACCTAGGCTTGATGCATTATTTCTTAGGTCTTGAATTTTGGCAGAGCCCAGAGAAGATATTCCTTAACCAAGGGAAGTATGCAGTTGAAATACTGAAGAAATTTGACATGTTGGAATGTAAATCCATGAACACACCCATGGAAACAAACTTGAAGCTCTTGGTTGATACTTAGTCAGAATTGGTTGATGCTACTCTATATAGACAGATTATTGGCTCGTTGATGTATCTGACGAATACCAGGATAGATATATGCTTTTCTATGAACACCTTGAATCGATATTTGGTAGATCCTAGACGGGTTCACCTTGTAGTTGCAAATCATGTGATGAGATACCTTAAGGGTATGTTTGATTATGGTATCTGTTATATTGGAGATCATGACTTTAGACTATATGGTTATACAAATTTAGATTGGGATGGAAGTGCTTCTGATAGAAAGAGCACTTCAAGATGTTGTTTCAGTCTGGGGTAAACTATGAATTCATGGAAAAGCAGGAAGGTCTCTAATATTTCTCTCAACATGCCAGAAGCATAATACATTACAACATGTTCCACCAGTTGTGAAGCCATATGGCTTTGAAAGTTGTTGACAGGTCTGTTCGATTTGGATATGGAAGCCACCGTGATTCTATGTGATAACCAGAGTTGTATAAAGATGACAGAGAACCCAATGTTCCATGATAAGTCAAAGCACATAGAGATCTGGTATCACTACATTTGTGATATGGTGCGGAGGGGAGCTATAAAGCTCCAATATGTTGGCACATATGAGCAGGTTGCAAATGTGTTGACCAAGCCTCTGTCATGTGTAAAGTTTGAGTACTTCCGAGAAAAGCTTGGTGTTGTCCGAAAGGACCTCCCTAGAAAGGGGGAGTGATGTTGATGATACTATGGTATCCTGACCAACAACAAGTAGCTCTGTTATGATTTATATCCTGGGGGATTGATCATCCTTGGGAAGATCCCTAAGGTCTGGTAAGGACAGTCTGTTAGAGTATCTTTACATGTATATGCCAGTTGTGGTCAGTAGCGGTAGCTCCATTAGGATTTTAAATCCTAGGGAATCCTTTGATTCCTTGGCAGATCTTGAAGGTCCGGTAAGGATGGTCTGTCAAAGTACCATGTGGTAGCTCCATTAGGATTTTTATATCCTAAGGAATCTTATGATTCCTAGGCAGATCTCGAAGGTTTGGTAAGGACGGTCTATCAGAGTACCACAAAATGTTGTTGTTGCACCTGCCTCATTTTGTTTCCATATGATGATGATGTTGTTGTTTCAGCCTCGTGTTGCTAATGTTGTTGTTGTCTCAGCCTCATGTTGATGATGTTCTTATCTCAATCTCGTGTTGATGATGTTTTTGTTCCAGCCCCGTGTTGTTGATGATGTAGTTCCAACCTCGTGTTGTTGATGACGTTGTTCCAACCTTGTGTTGTTGATGTTGTTGTTCTAGGCTCGTGTTGTTGATGATGTTGTTCCAAACTCGTATTGTTGATGATGGTGTTCCAACCTCATGTTGTTGATTATGTTGTACCAGCCTCGAGTTGGTGAGATTAATGTTCTAAGATTCATGTTATTGATGGTGATGTTTCAACTTCATGTTGATGAACGATGATGATGATGCTACTCCAACTCCATGTTGTGAATGATGATGATGATGCTACTCCAACTCCCTGTTGTGAATGATGATGATATTGATGATGAGAAAAACTTATGATGATTTGTAGATATGTCAGTCAGTGTTCCAGATGTTGATGATGTTGTTTCCCTCTCTCTCTCTTGATGATGTTGTATTGGGTTATGTCAGTAGAATACCCTTCTCGTTAATGGGGAGTGTTGAAATATTGTAACTTCGAAGAATATTATAATTATATTTGAGTTATTATCTTATAGATCAAATTCCCTTTTGTGGATTGATCATGTCGGGTCTTGCATAATACCAAAACCCCTTTTGTGGATTGGTAAAACCATATTTATATGGTGGTAATTGTAAAGTCTGCCCCTACGGTTTATAAAGTGGTTTTAACCACTCTTGGAGGAAGTTGACCCTACTTAGTGAAGAGACATAGCCCTAACACCTCCTCGCTAGTATTTATAAGTGAGGATGGCGCCTCATTTGTACACACACTCACTCACACCTCTAGTGCACATCTTTTGAAGAAAGTTGCAGTTGCAGGAGGAAGAAGAAGAGAGGCGCATGCTCAGTCCTAGGTTATTCTTGGTGGTTTAGTCTTAGTCTTGGCATTGTATTGGCAATATATTATTGAGGAATTTTTGGTTGGGTTTTCTCCCCCATGAGGGTTTCCCAGGATAAAATGTTGTGTACCTTGTGATTGTGTTTCTTTCAGTGATTCTCCTTATGTTGTTGTCTTGGAAATGAATTGAATGCTCTAGTAAATTGAAAACAACTTAATAACAACATTAAAACTTATCAGTTTATGTACATGTATATAATACTTTGAGGTTGAGAAGAGAGGAGAATAAGGAGTGCATAGATGTAAACAAAGGCATAACTCTTTTGAAGTTGGTGCTGAAGTTTTGGCACATTTGAGGAAGGATAATTATCCTACTGGTACATATAGCAAATTGAAAGTGAAAAATATAGGTGCATGTTGGATAAATAAGTTTGGTGAGAATGAATGTTGTGTACAACTGATCGATGAAGTTGATATTTCATCGATATTCAATGTATTATACTTGTATAAATATGGCACATTCGAAGAGGAGTATTTAGTCGAGGATGGAAAGTTTGATTGGGACAACGAGATGCCAAAGAAGAAGGATGAAGAAATAGATGAAGTGCTATATGAGAATCTTCTAAAGACACATAGTGCAACATATAAGTAGTACTTGGTGAAATGGAATGACCAAGCCATAGAGGAAAGTATGTGGATTTTAAAGAATAGTACCAAATACTTTGAAATGTGAAGGGGAAGGTAGAGAAAGAGTAGTGCATAAGAGTTATAAGAGGACATGTAATTTATTTATTTTTCAAGGGGAATTTGATATCCAGTCATCATGTGCATGAGCAAAGGTATTTTCACAACTAAGCATGAAGGGGATGAATGCACAATCAATGAGGATTTACAAGTAAAAGATAGTGATGCGCATATTCACATAGATAAAGGGGCATGTGCTAGAGGGAACAAAGAGAAAGATCTAGTTAGTTAAGATCCAGAAGGAAAATGCAATGTAGACAAAGGCGAGTTAACTTGGCATAATTGAATATGCAACACATGACAAAGTTTTAGGCATAGGAAAAACATATATACAAAAGAAGTTTGTCATGTGAAGGATGTTAAACTATTGAAGGGATGCATAAGGAAGATAGAATGTTAGTTAGATAAATGTATGGAAGGAATCTATTAAATAACCCTCATATATGTCAATTGTATGTTAGTGACAAAAAAATATATAAAGGCGATGAACTTGAAGGATTTTGTGTTCGTTGCAAAAATAATTATGGTTATAAATGAAGCGTGTAGTTTTGGAGAGTTAGGAGAGGATGATAAGAAGCTGAGTGTTAGGAGAGATCAAAGGAATAAGAAGGTTGGCACAAAGTTGAACACTAAAAGCAATGTTGAAGAGGTGAGGGCCATGTATTATGAAAGAGTTATAGAGACAAAATAAGGCATGATAGGTTATGATGTGCATAAATGTATGCTATAAATATTTATTTTTTAATGAGATTGAGTGGACTAGATTCCTAATTCCATTTGTATTCATGGATGTCTATAATAGTTTATTTTGAATATTAAATACAATATAGAGTATGAATATTTAGTACTAATCCATTCTATTACAATATCATTAAGATTAGTGACCCATTATCCTTAGTTAGACCCCTTATGGAATCCCAAGTTGTGCCTCCTTCCTTGTTGTAACCTTTAGGTCATATCAACATTTGAATCAACTTGTATCCACTTACACCGATGGATGTATGGAGGAAAAATTATAGTATTTAACCATAAGGTCTTAGCAGTTTGACATTTTATCAAAACTAAGAGTCATCCTTTGATATAGTGTGTGAATGGATTTGTCTATTTAACCCTTTGCTAGATTTTTGTATAGGTTATCTTGCTATTCTCGCATACTTATCATTAGATAGAAGGGGATGTTGGGACAATCTATGCATACACCCTACATAATTGTAAAATATAATTACTATTATTATTCACATATATATAATTGATGGTGGAGTGGCCTAGTGGGGTTTCGACCAGCATTTCTTACAGGAAATGTCATAATGGGAAAGTCCAACTTGGAAGCTAAAATAAAAACCGAGTAATCAATAATTTGTGTGGTTGTATTAAAAGTGTGTCCGAGTAGGTGGAAGGAAGGGACCTAAAAGTGACTCCTCTGCTGGAGGTTTCCCCCTTGAATAGGCAAGTGAACATTTCTATCTTTAATAAAGGCGCTCTTTCTGGTGTTATTCTGGTATTGTTCTAGCTATAATCTTGTTTTTCCATTACTGCTTGCTAAACATTTTTGTTCTGCATAATATAATTTATCTGGTATATTGCAAAGACTATCATTGGCCTCTCAACGTCATAAAAAGGGATATCTTGCATATCTTGCAATATTTCCACATAAATATCACAATTTCCTTAGGACTTAAGGCCCTCCATTTCTCACGGAAATCTCTCCGGACAACAAGACACTCGCATCACTGGTTAAATTATGGTTTTTTTCCATGTCCTACAAACTTTCCTCTGATAGATGCAAGGTCCTAGGGGACCCCGATTGTTCGTCCTTATTCAAATTCACAGTTTGACAGGTTAAATAATGGCAACATCAACATATCCCAAATATTCATAGGTTTCATTTATTGATTACAAGCATTTACATTTCCCATTAAATCGGGCAATTACATATATACATCATTCACACACAATTTTAAAAAATCAAGTTATACACTTATTTGATTAGTGAAATTTCCAATACCAACTGACTGAGAGAGGATGCCTTTCCTCCCAACCGTAGACCATACTGTAGAGTTCCTTCCTACAATATGCCACCCCTGTTCCAAGCCATGGTACCACAAGGGGAATGATCCAGCTGGTTTCCAAGCCCAAGATGATCCATGAAGGTTACTCTCCTCCCTCCTCTGAAAACAATAGAAGTTCCCCCCTTCCCATTGAGCTCTAGATCTCTATAGGTTTATTAGGTGGTTTCTCAATTGGATTTCCTCTGCACAAGGGAGTCCCTTCTCTGCTAAATAGTCCCTTGGAAACCTCCCCTTACAAGTGTCGGTTTCTGGATTTCCATAATATTCATCCATCCAATCTAAGTAAATGTTGTCGAGAGGATATCAGTCACAAAGAGAGGATATTAGCCACAGACACTCGAGAAGAAAAAAGAACCCTCCCAATGAGGAGGTCAAGGATCCACTCTCTCCAAAAAAATTATCCATAGGTGTTGTATTATTTTTCCTCCCATTGGGTAATGAAATATTCTTTCATTTGTAATGATTTTTCCGTTCATACTTAATTTGTATTAATGTTGTTGTTTATTTATTTTCTAAATGATGCAAGTTGTAGAGTGAATGATTTAATGTAGAGTTAGGGTTTCTATCTCTCTAGTTCATTATCTTGTCTGTTATCTAGTACAACCACAATATCTAGAGATTTTACTAACACTTATTGCATATTTCCAACAACATTTTGACAAAAACTTTTAATCAAATCAAATAGTGCAACATACCATTTTTGCAATGTTGGTGAATTATACCACTAATGTCATTCCATCACCCACCTCTTCATGGAATCCAATTTCGCTATACATCTCTAGAATATCATTTACCTTCCCCTCCCCAATCCCCCCCTTCCCCCTGACAACTGGAATAATCTCTTTACCCATTGGAAGCATAGATATGTTGGCAGCTTCAAAAACAAAACAAAAAGTTCACCCTTCTTTGGAAACAAATTCTCAAATTCATCTATTGGGAGATTTGGTTAGCTCGTAATCAAGCCATCTTTTGTGAGAAGCTCCCCCCAATGCATAACATCTTTGCAAAGGCTTGTGGTCTAATTTCAGAAGTCTTCAGAGCCAAGACAGTTGGTTTTGACCCCCCAGGTATCCTAGATCCAAGTGAAGAAGATTGGGTTGCTTACATTCAGGGACCTTCAAAAACCACCCTTACCACCCACAATCAGGACCCCAAACAACAAGATTGGCAACTTCACCTTGACGACAGCAACTTCTCACAGTGGAAAAAACAACAACATTCCTCCTTTCTCTTCTTCGATGGGGTAGCAACAGGAAACCCAGGGGTGGTAGGTGCGAGGGGAGTCATCTACGATTCCGAGGGGAAAAAAATAGTTGATTAATCCTAGGGTCTGGGCAAGACAACAAATAACAAAGCAAAGATCCTCGCTGCCTACATGGGACTGAAGCTTGCCCAGGAGCTAAATGTTCAAACTCTAATTGTGTTGGGGGACTCCAAAATTATCATAAAAGAACTCCGGAAGATGTTCAAACCGACTAAAGACACGCTCAAAACCATATCCTCAGCTATCAACTCACTCAAAAAAAAAATCGTGAGTGTGGGATTCTTCCACATCTTGCAAAAGAAAAACTCAAAAGAATATATTATGGCAAAGGTAACCAAAAACTTGGAACAGAGCCACCTTCTCACTAGCCAAATTCTTTCTAATTTGTGGCTACCTTAATCTTGCACATCTCGTCGTCCCCCCCTTAAACCATAAGTATCAGTTCTACCCCCCCCCC
>SNQJ01S0042463.1:63635-74600 GCA_010110895.2 Picea sitchensis
CTCTGTTACAATAATCTCCAAGCTAGGGTTTTCATACCCTCGACCCTTATTTATACTAAATATGTATATCAAGAGAAGCATCTAGAGGAAGATCCTTCTAGAAGCGGAAGCTTCTATTAGGTCTTCTTACATCCACCTTATTCTATTTTATTAAAAGGCCTTATTAATATTGACCTTTATTACATCCAAATATATTGCTCTACCTATGTGCGGGTTAGGACCCTAACAATCATCCTATCTATTTTGCAAGCAGGAAGTTGTCCCAAGATGAGCGCAACTATACAAAGACAGAAAGGGAGGGTTTAGCTATGATTTACACTTTGTATAAGTTTAGACATTATTTTTCAGGTTCTCATTTTAAGTTCTTTACTGATCATTATGCATTAAAATATCTAGTTAACAAACTTGTGTTGGAAGGGAGAATTTGTAGATGGTTGCTATTGTTTCAAGAATTGTTTTTTGAAGTGATCATTAAGCCTGGAAGATGTAATGTAGGTCATGATCAATTGTCTATATTAGAGTCAGGAGAAAGTGGTAGAGAAGTTGATGATTAGCTCCCAGACACAGACCTGTTACAGGTTGAGGCCATACCAGAATACCTGGAAGACATAGCAGTCTTCTTAAGTACAGAGGCCAACCCAGAAACATACTCCGCAACCCAGAAACACCATATGGTAGCTAGAGCAGTGGACTATCAATTGATTGCAGGGCAATTGTATAAATTGGGACTAGATAGTATCCTCGAGAGATGTGTCTTGGATCATGAAATACAAGATATACTGTGGGAGTGCCACAGTGGAGTTTTGGGAGGTCATGTGGGAGGAAAGGCCACTGCACAGAAAGTCATCCAAGCTAGACTATGGTGGGCTCTTCAAGGATGCAAATTCATATGCTATATCATGTGATTTTTTTCAAAGAGTGGGTAAGCCATCATGACAAGATGAATTACCACTTCAACAATTTCGATCTTTACAAGAATTTGAGAAGTGGGTGGTTGACTTCATTGGGCCGATCAACCCCACAGCTAAGCATTCAAAGGCTAGGTACATTATTATCGCAACTGGCTACCTTACACGTTGGGATCAGGTAGCAGTTGTTCAGGATTGTTCAACCGATACTGCTGCTAGGTTCATTTTTGAAAATATTGTCACTCAGTTTGGATGTCCTAGGAGTCTGACCAGTGATCAGGGAGCTCATTTTATCAATAGTACCATAGAAAAGCTTAGAGCACATTTCTTGATCCAACATCATAAAAGTATCCCCTACCATCTGCAAGAAAATGGAACAGTAGAGGCGTTTAACAAGATTATGGAGAGAGCGTTAATGAAGGTTTGTTTGCTTAAACATGGAGGATTGGGATGACAAAGTTCCATCAGTTTTATGGGCTTACAAGACAACCACAAAGAAACTCCATAAATACACTCCATTTCAGCTAGTCTAGGAGAAAGAGATTGTGGTGCCTGCAGAATTCATTACTCCAAGTTTGTATATTGCGTAGATTACACACATATCGGAGGAAAAATGAGTTGCGCAAACGCTCGTGGAGTGACAAGAACTTGAAGAGACCATGTTTTTAGCAGACTTCCATCAGTTGGTTGAGAAAGCAAGGCAAAAATCTTGGCATGCCAAACACATTAAGACTAAAGTATTTGCGCAAGGAGACAAGGTCCTACTCTATGACAGTTGGTACCAAAAGCATCCAGGTAAGTTGTGGATGCATTGGTTGGGACCATTTATAGTTGTGGAGATCCTACATTCTGGAGCATTTAGACTTGCGCAACTGGATGGTATGTTGCGGCCAGGATGGGTGAATGGAACTCACTTGAAACCTTATATGTCTCTAAAATGAGCTAAAGGATTGTTTCTCTAGTCCGAAGGAGCATGTATAGTAGTTAGATTTGAGGTTTTCTGCATTTTTGTAAATTCAGTTAATAAAGTCGATGTGTGTAGTGTTGCACCGCAACATGTAGTTCATTTCTTTTTTTTGTCTAAGTGTTGTTTGATGCAAAACTGCTTACTCAGCAGCGCAGGATCAGAAGCATCAAGAACCTATTAATGACAATCATTAATATGACTAGGACACCTTTTGTGTTCGGAGGGAGGGAAAAAATGGACACAATCTGAGTCCATGTGCCACACGAACCCAGTCCAGTCATATCCTTTACTACTACTATGGTAACCCATCTGAATTCGGCTAAGCCATAAATCCGTGATACGCGAAGATGGCATCAGTATTCACATCAGGATTCTCATTCATCAAAAGATAAGGTCTGAAATCGGCCACATCCTTGACCAACTTGCCCAGTAATTTTCGAGATCACCTGAGAGATTTACCCTGTTAACCAGTCTCGTCAGACAACTCAGATCCAAGTTTTTTCTATAGGGTAATGATGAATAGCATTTATTTCAAAACTTACCATCTCAGCATGGGAAAAAGGGTCTAAGAACTCGGCTTAGGACGCATTGTTTCCCAGAACGAACTTAGAAATTTATGAATTATGAAGAGTGAGAAAACATGTGTAATCCCTCAACCATTAGTCGTGATCCCCAATCCCTGTTTAGCCTGTCCAAATTGATGATAGTTCAGAATGACCATGCCGAGAGCTATAGAGATTCGCAGCATCATTTCCAAGGATGCAGTACCAAATGAGCCCTACGACCCCCGGGTCAAGGTCGTGGGTGATCTCAAGGGGAAGGTGGAGCAAGTCAAGCTCCTCGACCTCGACTTAACAGAACAAGTCATGTTCTCGCATATGAACATAGATGTTTTCTAGAGTATCGCTCCAGATGAGTTGGGAGGCATGCAATTTGTGTTGAAGCCCAAATTCATCAATTTTTTCAATTCAACCATCATGAACCTCAGGGACTTACCATTTTTTGGCACCACTGGCGAAGTTGCGAGGTGTACCAAGTTTCTGATCAACAGGGTGCATGAAAAAAGTCTCTATTTGGATAGGAGATATCCAATCCATGCAGAAGACATCCACCAGCTTACTAGATTGTACCTCGAGGTTGAGGAAGTGTCCAAAGGTTTCCAGGGTCCCAGCAAGCATAGCAAGAAGAAGGGGGATCCCAGACTATATGAGAGGTTTCATACACATACGGGGGTTGCACAGCCAATATCGACCCCATACTACCCGAGACGGTCAGGATTGGTTGCTACATCATAGCTAGCAAAGTCATGGGGTCCTACTACAAGGGAGAATGCACACTGGATACCTTATCAGTGGCGGATTTTTGTGCCAATGGCGTTGTCTTCAACTGGTGCAGCTTCCTGTTGGAGGAACTCCTTGTGGCCTGCGAGGAAGCCCAGGATAAAGGTGGTACTTTCACCTATGGATACGTGTTTCCTGTGTTCGCAATGCTCAAGTGGACACCACCCGTCGGAAGACAATTGGCGCTAGCAGATAAGGGGCGCTTATTGAAAAATGTTTGAGCCCTGGCATTCAAGGGAGGACCCAGAGAACACTTCCTTCAACAACATGACGTTCTCCAAGTGGTACAACGGGCTAATTCACGCAACACAGAGGTTGTGCATTCCACAGGAGTTTCTTAATTGCAATACGTGGAACATAGCATTCATCATGAACTGACACCATACATTTGTGTGGCCGAGGTATGCCAATAGGGAGGAATTCCACTCGCGGATGTTGTCATTCTATTTGGACAAAAAGGCCTTCAACAAGGAGGTGATGTCATGGCCTAGATTCAAACGCAACCCATGTAAGTCAGGGAGGCACTATGTTTTGCCCGTCGATCTGCTAAAGAAGAAAGGTCAGGAAGTAGGGGTAGGATCAAGCTCAGGCCTAGAGCTACAGAAGAAAGAAACTCTAGCACAAACAGACTCCAAAGAGGAGGAAGAGACGCAACCACTAGAGCGCAAGAAAAGAACACTATCAATGTTCCCACAATTGTCGTAGTAAGCTATGTTAACAGGCAAGGATGTCAACTAAATCCTTAGTGTTGCATTCATCACAGAGCCAGTGGCCAAGAAAACCAAGACAGGGATCTCATCGAGCAAGGTTCTGAACCCCCAACCCATTTCATCCACCGTCCCCCACACTCGCTCAGCGGCTCAAGCAGCCCCTATCATACATATCCAGGAGGACCCTGAGCTTTAAACCAATCCATCCACCACCATCATTGAGCAACCTCCATCACCACCACAACCCCAGTCGCGACCTCCAGAAACCCACATTTCATCCCAAACTAGTGATCCACAACCCATGCAGCTCGATCCCCCAGAAATACCCGAGAAGAGGCCAGAACTCTCTGGTCCAAACCCAGAGATACCCGAGAAAATACTAGAACTTCCTGGTCCAAATACAGAAGTACCTGAGCAAAGGCTACAACTGACTGGCTCGAGCCCTGAATCCTGGGACCAGTAGATCATACCTTTTGTGCCGCATAAGGACACTTTGTCTTCAATGAATATCCAAATGGTAGAAAAGACGCAATTCTGAAGTCCCTAACACACTTCCTCAATGACCAAGGTTGAGGGTGCCATGGGAAGCGCAACTCCGGAAGCGAAGGCACATAGAGAGGCGGAGATACCAGAGGTTTAGAAGGAACTTGAGATGACTTCAGGACAAAGCGCAATGTCAGTGCAAGAACAAATGGAGCTAGTTCTCCAAAACCCTCAACAGTGCGCAGAGTTGCTACAACTCTGCCTAGCCAGAACATAAGTTCTAACACTCCTACCATCAGCGTTGAGGTTGAGGCTTGTGCCAAGACCATCTACAAGAGAGGAGGAGGTAGAGACTCCCTCATAGCACTCAACAGCCAGTGGACTTCCATTGCAGGTCCGAGCACCCAGGGACGCCACCCCTTCTTCTACTAACCTTGCACAGTGGCTAGCAACCCAGCTAGTCAGAATGATCAGAGCCTCAACTGATCAACTGGAGCAGAGGCTCCAACAGGAAGAAATGTTTGCAGAGTTTGTAAGGGAGAAAGTTCTCCTTGCTCAAGCATGCAGAAAACAGGAGGAACATGCCAAGATACAGGTGGAGCACAAACTAGAAAGAGTTCAGGAGAGGCTTGTTGAAGCCTGGTCGGAAATATGGAAGGTCGCACACCAACTGCCAAAATCCAGTGATGCAGGAGAGCCTAGGCATCAAATCGAATTACTCCAAGGAGCATGGTCATAGTTGACCATTCACGCAGAGCATCTGGAAGTGCAGTTGCGGAAAAGTCAGCAAGAAGCAAAGCAGCAGCCTCGGAAGCTACAGGAGCAGATGGAAAAAATAGTTCTAGAAGCCAACAATGCTCAAGAAGCACTACACAAGCGCACAACTGAGTGCACAAATATATTGCGAGAAGTCTGCGATTGGATGGGCATTATCTCTAGGCACAGCTAGACTCTAGAGGACGTGCGCACGCGAATACAATTTTTGAATGAGGAAGTTACGGTCACTATGGATCCGCAAGAGCAACAATAGAAGTTCGATCAAATTCAACAAGCGGATAATGAATTTAACGCTCTATTTGAGGCACAATCCGTAGCCAAGAAGGAGTTGTGCGACTTTCGACGTGTCGTTCAGACAGTGTATATGAAAATTTCTATTTTCGACACACTAGTTCAATGGGACTTAACTGACTAGTTCTATTTAGACTTTCTAATTTTACCATCACTATTATGCATGCATGCATTCCTAAGGAAAGCTAATTGCTTGACTTATTTTCTTAATATGGAATGTTTTTCCCTATATATGAGTGTATTCCACTCATTCATTGTATCATATTGATCATGATCTATGTATAATCATCAGCTCATTGGAGTAGTGTGAATATATTTTCTCATTCTTCCATATTGAATCTCTCTTCCTTTATTGATAATCTTTGTTTGTACTTGCTTTAGCTAGATCTCTTGTGCAGGTTTCCATGAAACACTGACAGTTACCATGCCAATAGAAACATCAAAATCCATATTTTTTATGAGAGGCGGTTTGCCTCTTTCCACTACTGCCCTCTTTTGATCTTTCTGTTGTGGTCTTAGGTTGATTGGAACCTTGAGGATGGATCTCGTTGATGACATGGGAGCAATTGTCTTTGATGTGAATATGGGAGGATATTGATTCAGAGGAATTTTCGGAAGATTTAGGGGAATGCCACTTTTTTCCCTTTATCAATCTCTGGTCCGGGCATGGTGGTTTTGAGCCTTTTGCTTTCATGTGAGAATTGGACTGGAAAAACAATACAATCGACTTGGGAATTTGGATTGAATGGCAGTGGAGGAGGAGGTAATGGCAACAATAACGTAGGCCAACCATTATGATGTGCAACATGCTAATGGATGATCTCTTGCCAACCATTATTGGCAGGTGGTTCTGGCTGCATAGAAACGTGAGGGGGAACACGGATACCAGAGAAGTTTTGAGTGGCTAGAAAGGAGGACTCTCAGCTCTAGGTTGGATAATCCCTTGGCCAACTAGGTTGTAGAACCCAACTTGAAAAGGTTGATTTATTTCTTGTGGATCAACGTCAAAATGTATGGAGAATCATGGTCGTCTATGGCCTCTTTGCCAATTGTTTCCTCTACCTCTGTTTGCACCTCTTCCATTGTTGCCCCTGCTAAAATAACTCATCCTGGAGAAATATTTCAATCAGAGTACGAAAACATTTAACAATCCATTCACTAATACTCTACCTAAATAACATTGAGATGTTGGCTCTATTATTCACAACAAAAGCATATGCAATCCATCCATTGATATAATCCACCAAATACTGAATTTAATAATTAATTGCAAATGAACGGGGAATTATGGGGTTATTGGGAAGATGGGGGGGCTTTATAATGAATGAAAAATGATATCATGACGAGAAAAACGAATGAATATTTTTCAAGAAAAATGGAAACCCCTTCATTTATAAAACAATGCCTTCATATTGAAACTTTCACCCAAATCATCATCCAAATCCTTTGAATGAATTTATAATAATAGAACAGGGAAGTGAATTAAATGTTGTTGGGAGAATGATGGCCATGTAATGAGAGAAAAGGTGATATAATGGACGGGAGTAAGTTGGTTATTGTTCCATTAAATAAAATATCATTCATTAATTCTATATTTCAAAATAATATTCTTTGTTGGAACTATGTTACCCTTATTCGCCAAGCCGATTCGAATAGCAAGAACCCCTTAACCAAAACTCATTTGAGCCACAACCATTTCTTTTATAACACTTCATCATACAACATACATTAACTGCAACCTTCAAACAGTTTAATATCAAATTCGAGGAATATTCCAGAACTGTCAACTTTTATTTCTTCCCAAAACCATAGATGTTTTTTTTAAATGGTAAAGCGGTCTGTAGGAGACAAATAACCTGGCATTTTGGCTTGACAATAATAATAACTAAAAATATCTTAAATCGGCATGAAAGACTGAAAGGAATCACAAGGACCCTTCGACGGTGTATCAAAAATCTCACTATAACCTCAAATCATTGGCAGTGAAACCAAAATGGCTCGAAAACCCCAGTGTGGGTTTAATAATCAACGACTCATATCAACTTTAGAAGTCGACCAAATTCATGTTGGATAAATAACACAGGGAACCCACATTTTTTATTTTTCGAATCAATGTTATGATTATAAGAAACAAGAGTTCAATTTATTTACATGTTCGAATTCAATGGGAAACAAGGCTTGAACCGAAACATAGTAGGTGTGAGATTTACAGTGCACCCATAAGCATGGTGATAATAATTCCTTCAAAATGTTTCTTGGCAAATTTCCAAGGTGAAAGCATTTACCACAAACAAATTTTCCAATATCTGGGTCTGGCTAGGGTAATATAAGAACCCTTCATTGCCCTTTTGTTTTACAAAAAAGGAGAACAGTTTAGAAATTAGTCATAGAATCCAAGCAAACACTAATTTAATTGTTGTAAAAACCTTTTCAAATAGTTCAATTGCCAACATTTGTTCCAAACGTAACTAATCCAAATAATCCAACATAGTAGAGCGTCGAACAATAATTTGGGTTCAAATCAATATTATGCCAACAAGAAAGCAAATACATCACATTTTGCACAGCCAAAATGCAAACAATACACCATATGTTTTTATCAACAGTATAAATACAACGTTTTCTCCAGGCGCAACATAATCCATACCCTAACCCAAACACAGAGTCGAGCTATAATTATGCTTGAGTTGCTCTAATGCCCAAAAGAAAAAACAAGGAAAACCCCAAATCGAAATGCTATAACTTTGGAAAAAAAATGCATTTCACATGCAAAGTCCTAGAGCCAACAAAATGATTTTAACTCGAGCAAAGTTTTTATTTAATGAATGAAGAGATAAAAGATTCATACTTGTAAGAGTAGAGCTAAAGAAACCACGAGATACAACTTATTCAAGGCCGAAAAAATGGTGGAGTTTCTATTTACCAAAGCGCCCACAACGAATACCAAAACATAGTGAAGACGGTGTCCCTGAGATAGGGTAAGAACGGCGTGCAATATATTCACGTCGCTTCCCATCTCCCAATGTTAAATGTCATCAACCATAGCATAATGAAGCGTGCCAACTTCCATCAACACTTTACACATATATCCAATGTTTTGACAAGGTAACTATGCGAACCTCTAATGTCAAAAATGTTAGGTCCAAAACCACCACAAGGATCCACAACACCTACAATTTGTCGAAGAAACTTCATGCACTTAGTATCATAGTCTAGATGTAGCAAGAGCAAGAATGTCTAACGACATAAACATTTCTTTTCAAATCAAATCATAAACCAATCTTCCATAAATTGCAATTAGAGCCAGAGTTTTCCTTTTGTTCCTAATTGTGTAATTATTTTTGTAATGCAATAATAAGAAAACCTTAGACATCTTAACATAAGGATTCATTTCCTTTTATTATTGTTCTACAGGGGTCCCACCTATTTAATATTAATAATATGTACGTATAAATGCATTGCAACTTATTTACAGGTAGGGATCTCATGTTGTGCCTTTTAGGCATCAACAGTCTGCACACTCACCATTAACAATGGACGAGTCCATATTTGGGAGGTTTTATTATGCCTGGTTTCATTGGGTCTACCCTATTGTCATTCACTCTGCTATGTGTTTCCCTTGCCATAACTCTCACATGTGCATGCATCCCTTATCTATGTAATCTCAATCACCGACTACATTTAAACCACCTCTTCTCATATCTTAGCTTGGTCTTGGCCCCCCTGCAGTCATGCCTCGTGGTGGTCACAAGAAATGAGGAAGAAGTCGCAAAGGGATAGTCATAGAATGCCATACACACTCCATTGTTGTACCCATTTTTGAGGCCTATGAAGCCCACACTCCACCTCGAATTCAAGCTGAAGTAGATCTTGCAAAAGACAATGCTAGGGTGCTATGTTTCTTCATTGACCATGCAGCAGTAGACAAGGAAATTGGTTAATGGATACTGGACCCTGGCTCATACAGGGAACGTGCCACCCTTTACACTAAGAAAGACTACCTATACTAGCTCTTAAAGACAATGATGGGGAAGGTCCTAGTAGAGCGGAACGAAGCCCACGAGGAAATATTCCTCCAAATGAATGAAATGTGGATGGAGATTCTCGGCCTTGGGAAGAATATGGACCACTTGCTCAACTCCAACTCCGATGAGATTGGACCGAGCCATGGCCATGCGAATTCAACCGTTGGAGATCCCCCTAGTTCGCCCTCTTAAAAGTCTTTAGTTTTTTATGTTCTGGTTTTGGTTTCGCCACCTCAAATGGTGCCTCAACACTTATGATAGTAGCAATAGTTTTAGGGGTCAATGGTGCAATAGCAGTGACAGTCTACAACAAATCTTATTTTGTAAAGGGTATACACTTATGCTTTTTGAACTTTTAAACTTTTCTGGAACTCTCCAACTGTTATATTGTGACTAGTCGAGTTTCCCCAGTGGCCGACCAGCCACAATCTCTGTGTAACTATTTTATTTTACAGTAATGAAAATTGCAGAAGGGATCATTTACAAAAAAAAAGATTTAAAAAAAATACAATATAGCTTACTCTTATCAACATAAACATTAAAAAATAATAAAAATAATAATATTAAAAAGTTTTTAAAATATAAAATAAATAACATGAAAATGTGTGTTCAAGAAAAATACTTCAAAAATAAAGTTTTTTAGTGATTTGGGAGATTCCCATAATCGATCATGTCCCCAAACCTCACAAAAAATTGACAGTCTTATTTCAATCTTGGGTTGAATCAAAACCAGGAGCACAACCAGTTTATTGAATTGACCCCTAGGGGAAATTCAATAAATATAGGAATGAGGAATAAGATAAAGTGGTAAATGAAGAGACGAAGGATGGAGAGGGAGAATATCTAGAGTGAGGGGGCAGTGGAAGAGGTTGGGGAAAAGGAAAACATAGTTACCAACTTGATGAGAACCCTCCAAAGTTCTCACTTTTTCATAGGTCACATTTAGTGGCTATTTTTACCCTTATTTCGAAAAGTGGCGCTATCGGTAGCACTCTCATTTTTGGGGGGTTAAAATTACCACCTTTTGCAACCATGGCCTTTACAGTGTAGTAATGTTGTCGACAAAAACATTAAAATCAACCCCTCATTTGAAAATTGGCCCTAACAAAAACATTAAAATCAACCCCTCATTTGAAAATTGGCCCTAACAAAAACACAATTTTTTTTTATTTTTGTGGTAACTACAACTTCTTTGAAGTCTTTGGACTTGATGACCAGTACTATTGCAACCAAAACCTTAAAATCAACCCTCGAATTGAAAATTGATGTTCCTAGTAGCACTCTTCTTTTTTTTCTAGGGAGAAAATTATGTATTTTGAAATTGTGGCTTTGACAACTGGAGCCATTGGAACCAAAATCTTCAAATCAACCTTCGAATTGAATCAAGGTGTTATTGGTAACATCGTCTTTTATTTTTAGCTTAAAATTGTAACAATTTAGAAACCAAGGTTCAAAATCCCATTA